>CAAKHG010042851.1:17905-29330 GCA_901007715.1 Dactylopterus volitans | reverse complement strand
CACATCTGAATGAATGAATGAATGAAGTCAGATAGATATATATATATATAGATAGATAGATAGATAGATAGATAGATAGATAGATAGATCTTTATATATTTAGATATAGATATAGATAGATAGATAGATAGATAGATAGATAGATAGATATATCATACATACACACACACTCACACACACACACAAACAAACGTAAATACAGTGTACTCATTGTAGTCATTCCCAGTCTTGTTTTAAAGTCCCATTTGAACTCCTGTAAGTGCTTGTTCTGTTGTGAAGTATCAGTGGAGTGTCAAGAGAGCCTCTTGAGCTCCACTACAGCTGATTTGTGTGTCAGCTAAAAGGTCCCCACAGAAACGGGCTGCTCAGTGAAAGTCATTCCTCAGCAGTGATTCTCTGCAGGTATTTCCTGCACAAGCTGGGACAGAATCACTGTTTGTTTTGTCTTCCTGCTCGCTCCTTTTCAGAGGATATTATTCACAGCATTGCACTTGTGCAAGCATGACAACCTGACACAAGGCTCTGTCAGCCAAAAGACACCCAAAAGGGACACTCACACTACAACAAAAATATGACACCCATACTTTTCATTTATTACCTGAATGTCTAACTTCCAGATTTTTGTTTGTCTTTGTTTTCTTGCAGCCCAACGACCCAGTGACAAATATCTGTCAGGCAGCTGACAAACAGCTCTTTACTTTGGTAGAGTGGGCCAAGAGGATCCCCCACTTCTCCGAGCTGCCGCTGGATGACCAGGTCATCCTTCTACGAGCAGGTTTGTCAAAGTTACCATACTTAAGACTTTACTGTCCATTTGTAATACATAAGTCTGGCAAATAAATCATCGTCATTCTGTGAGTAATTGAGACCTGATTGTATACGCCACACGGCACAGTGAAAGGCGCCGTTGACATCATGGAAAGGACCAGACAGCAGCTCAGTTCCCCCCATAACATCTCCGACTGATCAACTGTTAAAATTTTGAGACACAATACAGAATGCATTTCCTGTGACAACTAAAAAATAAAAATCAGCTTGTTTTTTGAAAGTCAAATGCTTTTATCTTATTGCTCTGCATTCACAACATTTTTCCTTTTTTTAATTTTTTTTTTCAGTAATGTTTCTATCATTCGTTGTCAAAAGATTTTTATTTTGTCGGAAGTCATATTATTACTATTCTATTTTAAAACAAACATCTACCAGAGACATAATGTCAAAAGGAAAATGCGGAAATTGATGTAAAGACAGGAAAAACAGCAAATGCTTTATGGCTATTTGACTCTGGTCAGTGTTGAGTGTTTATTTACTTTTTAAATGCCTTCGTTGTCATTTTTTATTGAATTCACAACAGAATAAAGATGAAAGCCACAAGAGTCAATAAAAACTCAATGAAGCAGATTCATTAGAAGTGGTCTGATAAATCAACGAAAGTTGGTGACTGTATCACATCAGCTTGTTTAAACAATGATACCTTCCATAGCACTTTTACAGTCTTGTGGATACGCAGTCATGGGACATGTTGTTGAGTGCTAGCAAAGCAGTCTTTGTTTTATCCTGGTTAAGATTGTAAGGTTTAAATTTTATGATCTTGCACAGCAGATGCTCATTGGTGTTTGAATACATGCTTGTGTTAGCCGACAATGCATATCCAGATCATAACTACCAGTCGCGATCTTTTTCCTGTGACTGCGACAAGACTCAGTGTGTTTCCACCAAATACAGATCAGCAAGCCAAGCTCATATTATCACAGAAGCAGCACTGTAAACAAAAAAACAATGAATCATCTCTTTTACCTTCACTAACATAATGCAGGAAGGTCTGCTAGGTTCTCCTAACACACTGCCCTTGTAGCCTGCCTGTCTCTCCACACCGTTATATTCTTAATCCACCTTGAGGAAAAAAAAATGCTATTGACACACCCATACCATTCGACAAGAGGGAAAAAAAAATCCTCCCATCAATCCTCTGCACACACGGTGATAGAGAGACATCAACGAAGCAGAGAGACATTATTCCAGAGAGCTCGTCTCCCCTCAGCTCTCAGGTTTTCTATAAATAACCCCTTTAGTTCTGCTGTATCACAGATAAAAGCATCCCATCTCCTCATCCAACTCAACTCTGGGGAGAAGGGGCGAGTGTTGCCAGGCAGAACAGTTAAAGGAGCCCTGTCACTCAAAAAGCAGCACCTTGTGTCTTGAGTGCTCTCGGTGTCAAGCCCCTGCTTTGGCACATCAAGCCTGTTGTCTTTATTGCGATGGCAGGCACAGTTCATCCCTTTTACACGCTTGTCTCATCAGAAAGCGTGTTGCAAACGTCTCAGTAATAACCTGATGCCTGTGCTTGAGAAAGCTGTGTTGCTTGTACGGCACAGCTTAATTGATTCATTGGAATCCCCCCTTTTGTTGTCAGTTTAATTTTTGCGTGAATGCTGTGTGAACTTTTGCATTGAGATTATGCCTGTTCTTTTTCCTTCGCACTTTCCACCTCCATCCCTCTCGTCATCTCTGCTTCAGGATGGAATGAACTCCTCATTGCGTCATTTTCGCACCGTTCGATAGCAGTTAAAGACGGGATTCTGCTGGCGACGGGGCTGCACGTCCACCGCAACAGTGCCCACAGTGCTGGAGTGGGAGCCATCTTTGACAGGTCATTATCACCATAATTTCAGAAGCTCTGTTGTTATCAAAATCTAATGTAAAAAAAGTAAAACTAAATTGCAGGTATGGCTTTGTTTACATAAGAGGTGCCTCAATTGTGAGTTTTGGTGTTAATTAGCATAACAGAATTTTTAAGTGTTTAATTTGTCAGAAACTGGATAAACTCTTGAATTAAACATTTCTGTGGTTGGTTGTGTAACTTGCTTTAGCTTATACAGTACAACACACAAACATTGTTTTTTAAAGGCATATTACACATTTTTAAGCCTTTACAAATTATGTATTAACAAATATTAAAAGTTCAAATAGCGATCAATAAGAATGTTTATTTTATGAAGCAGTAAAACTGTAGGTTTGTGGGATCTAATGGATTTAATGTTAATAATTTGTTCATTCAGACTTTATCAATATGTAATTATCAATGACAACACAAGTTAAATTGATGATTGAAAAGAGTTATTAGCCCTTGCCACAATGGACAAGGAGTATTTAAATTAGCTTTTACTGTAAATAAACGGACAACAAACAAAACACAATGAATTTCATTATCAGTACATTATCAGTGAGTTCAGTCATGATGAATACTCATTATCAATACATTTACCATGTTGTTGCACACTTTTTTAAGGCTTACTTATATTTAACTACAACTGTCAATTTTTAGCACAATTTGAAATCATAAAAACAGTCTTTAAAATATCACTGGATTATTTTTCCGTGCAATGCATGCACAAAAGGGTGAACTCGTGATAAAGTGTATTTTGTCCACTTTGTTGCAAAGTTGTGTTACTCTCTAACAGCATACTTCTATTTCTTTCTTTGACTGGAGGTCACAAGTGGGTCTCAAAGACAGGCAAAGCAGCACAGCAGCTATTGACGCTCTCCGGTATACACGTTACGCAGCACTGGCCGTGATGTAGACACAGCAAGCAGCTCAGAAACTGAACAAAAAAAAAAATAAAAAAATCCATGCACAAATGAGTCACGGTGGAGTCATGGATGTGCACGGAGCCTTGCTTGGCGACCGTGATTGACATTCCAGGGCAACGAGCTGCCTGACAGACTGAAATCTCATGTGAGGCAAATTCTGTCCTGCTCAGCAGCATCTTGTCTTCAGATGAACTGAGACCCACTTTTTGGAAAGTTACAAAACTTAAATGCATATTAAGTGCCACTAAGTCAGTTTCAGTTAGTTAAAAAAATCATTTACCTTCATCTGTTTAATAATCATATTTTTTTCTCATAATGAATGTTTTTGAAGTATTTCTGACCTCATCAAAAAATGACAGTGAATAACAGGTAGCTGTGCATCATTCATGAAGGATAGAGATGAAAAATGAACAAACCTTTACAAGTGTATATGTCTAATTTCTATCTCTTAAGTTAACCATTAAGACACAGTTAGTAAACGAGGAAAACTTATTTTTAGATGGTGACATCTTTGCAGCTTCTTATGAGCAAACATAACCCTTTAATATGATGCAGTTTTACTTCTCAGGCGATTGTATCCAACTGCATTTTAAGGTATTAGTACCTTAATGATGTACTCTGACTATAAATTAGACAAACTTCTACTTAGCAAAGCTTAAAGATTTGCAGTGGAGATGCAGCAGTTGGCGTTTGCGTCATCAAACCCTTTTTTAACATCATGCCATCTTCTTCTCTGGTTCCTCTGCCCCTCGGATTGCCAGCCTCTGTCTTTAATCATCTGCCGCCACAGGACATATTACATATTACAGCATTAACTGTAGCATTAAGATGCAGAAAGCTGATAATGTTTCTTTATCTACTCCTCTCTCTCCTCACCATACAAATGAAGAGACTGATTAACTTCTCTCTTTTTTTTTAGCCCTGTTGTTCCTCGGAGCAAATTGAATTAGAATGATGAGCTAAGAGCCACAATTGACTTAACTATCCGATAGAGAGAGAGAGAGAGACAGACAGACAGACAGACAGAGAGAGAGAGAGAGTAAGACTGAGAAAGAGAAAAAGCGAACGAGACTAGAGGAAATACAGCTGACTGGGAGAGGGTGTGACCGAGTCAAAGAGGGGTGAGGAGTTCGAGCGACTCCACGCGCTGACACTCCCACGAGTGACGTCACACACACATACGCACACACACACACACACACACACAGATAGTGGGATCACCGGTGTTGGATTACAACTCGTGTTTACGCTGCGGCTTTCCGAAAACCATGCACTAAATATAATTACTTTGCAGGCTTGTAAACTTTTCCAGTGATCTAACTGGGCCGCTGTGGCCTGAGAATTTGCTTTGAAATAGATTTGAGGTGGATAACGGTTAAAACATATTTTTTTAAGTCTGAATGGGGATAATTCAAATGAAAGGTGGTGTGTTATTTGCGAAATTCTACCAATTAGACTCAAATTGTTTCCTTCGATCTTTAACTTCTCTTGCTTGCTTGCTTGTACTTAGCCAAGTAGGATTACATCTGATTTTTCTTTTTTTTTTCCTTCTGCAGAGTGCTCACAGAACTGGTGTCTAAGATGAGGGACATGCAGATGGATAAGACAGAACTGGGGTGCCTTCGAGCCATTGTCCTCTTCAACCCAGGTAATCGTGACTAAACCTCATTTGCTTTGACAGTTTAAACGAGTCGGAAATTAGGTGTTTGAAGTAACTGGCTGGAAAAAACAAAAACAAAAAAAAAAAGCAAACTGAACACATGAGCGTTAATTTCACTGTGCCAAAACAATCAGCTGGCAAAATGACAAAAGCAAAAACAGGGAAAGCCCCGGTAAGAGATCTAATTCTTTAATGTTACCCAACTTACATGTAATTATTTCTTAAGCAACACAGACATTTCCAAGGTGTGATTGTTGTCCCACAATTATAGCCTGCGGTACGGTTAAACCGCCCGGTTTTGCAGTGCAGCACAAGTAATACTCACTAAATTTGTTCTTTATCTGTAAGTATCTTGCTATGAATTGTTTAAGAGTAAAGCTTGTCTAAAAAAAAAAAAAAAAAAACTTAACATCTGCATTAAACACTGGCACTTTGAATCCAGTTACACTGGATTAAAGTTGGGTAGGTATGCAGCAGCGGTACCAATTTCGTTCTCGCTCCTGATTGGTCGGTCACGAAAATATTGGGAAGCTGCTGGATAAATGTTGTGGGCTGTTCGTGTGCTGCAAGCAGCATTTACGAGCATCCTAGCGAAGGACCATCTGTGCTTTGTGTGTCCAAATGCAGTCCAATTTCACTTGAGGTTCATTAACACTTTTCTCTCCAACATTTAAGCGCTGCAGCATTTAGAAGCTGATCTGGATTCACTGTCTTGTGTATGAATAATTCCACGGGTCAGATGTGGTTGTCCAGTCAGTAGAACATGTCATAACTCTGATGACTGCGCTGCCCTTTGGCCTCGTTATTATGTAAATCCATATGATAGGGGCAAGGATTACTACTCATTTGTCAAGTCTGCTCTGAATCGGGTTAATATTAAGGCTATCCTCATATCACATCCGAAACTTCTATGTTTTGTCTCATCTTTTGTGTTTGTAGAAAACACCCTGCCGTGTTCACTGTGGAGGGTTTAGTGACGCAGCATTAAGGCACATCACCACCATATATTTGTAGCTGCTGAGATTATCATCAAGTAGAACATTAAGATATCGATGAGATGTTGATAAAATTGTAACAATGCCCATCTTCACAGTTGGACAAAACAACAAAAACCCTCTACAGAAAGTCCCACACTTCTCTGCTTTACCGTTTTACCTTTAAGCGTTGAATCACATCACAGTGCACAGATGCAGTGATTTGACTTGACCTCATTAAACCCTCAGTGCAGCACTTTGTCTCCCCCTTATGGCAGTTAGGGCAATTACAAAAACACTGTCAACTCACTCCCTTTATCTTCACTGCAGCCTGGAGCTTTCTGTAGAGCTTCCCATGCAAAAGACAGAGGAGAAAAAAAAAGTCAAATGATTGAGGCCTCAAATGAGGTGTTGATCCACTATACCTATTCAGAATTACCAGCACCATATCTTCAGCCTCCTATCCATGTCTCTCCTCAAGTCTCTTCTCCCAGTGCTCTCCAAGGGAAAGCTTTAGGACCATCTGTGTCTGTCTACCATCTCTCTTCATTCCTTTCTCTGATGGGCTTTTTTAATCAGAAGCTTCCACCCCAGAAACTTTTCCGAGACCCTTTCTTGTTATTTCTGCAGCTGCAGCCTAAATCCATTGCTGCGCTCGATACCGTGGCTCCTTAGGTTCTGGCAAACAAGTTACCGCTGGCTGACATAAAATTCAACACTAATGATACGTCAGCGTGGGAACGTTGAACCAGACAGCTGGTTTAGCAGACTCAGACAGCAGCATAGGCGCAAATGTACAGTAACTGACGTCTGTGTATAAGTTAAAGTCTCATGCCTAAGCTTTAATGTACCATGACATCTGGGTACTGGATTTTGACTTCCTCTCTGTGAGGCTGACATGTCTTGTGGATTTAAACTTAACTTGACTTAAACCTGACATGCGGTCCACTGCTGACACATACAGCACACGAGAAAATAATTTTTATGGCATTTTCCCGCGACTCGCACAAGCTGTGCACAAGGGGGGAAAAAAGAAAAAAAAAACTACTTTTGTAACTTGACACCCTTGTGTTGCAGAGACAAATGCCATCAGTACTATCAGTAAGCTGTTCTGGACCACGTCCACACGTCTCTCAAGTATGCAAAACCACACCATCAATATGACCCAGGATTTGGAATGGCTCAGTGTGGGAGCCTCCCTCCGTCCCTCCGGGGCCATTGTGGATCCGTTCACCCCAGACACACTGATCCTCTGTGTTCCACGTTTTGTTCAGGCCACCAGCGGGCCGACTGGCCGCGGTTCACTTCTCGGCCTGATTCCTTGTTAATTAGGGGTTGACTAGCCTGGCCTGAAAAGCCCCTCAGTCTTTCTTTTCCCACACTGCGTGATCAAGTTCAGCCATTAACAACCAAGTCCATTCACTGGTAATCAATTGTGTAATGCTTTGTTAATCAGAAATGTCGATCAATGATGTGTTTGTGTTGTTGTTTATCAAAGATGAGTCTGTCGCTGAAGCTTAAATTAGCGCCGCTTGGTAATTATGGCCCTAATTGGAGTAACCCGGAATGTGGCGACACATGTCCAAAATGAGCCTGCAAGGTTAAAACTCAACTTGTAGGTTAGCAACGCCGAGCTCACCATCATAAACTCCTGCAAGGTGCCTTTGAGCAACGCATTCAACTGCTCACCCCGACTCCGTCTTTCTCTGTGTGTAAAGCGGCGCAGCCTCATCTAAGCCGAAATGTATCACTGTTATTTATTATTCATTTTTGTTGTCTGTTTGTTGTCTCTCTTGTAGACTCAAAAGGTCTGTCTAACCCAGGTGAGGTGGAAGCTCTGAGAGAGAAAGTCTATGCGTCTTTAGAGGCCTACTGCAAACAGAAGTACCCCGAGCAGCCTGGCAGGTACGAGCACAAACGCTGGAATGACTGAGCGCACTTAAACGCTGCACACCGGTGCACAAATAACAAGTGGTCCTCCTCCTCTTCACTTCACTGATGCCTTAAATCTGCCATTGAATTGATAAAAGCCTTGAGGAATGGGGCGAAAAAGAATTATTGGCATATTGTTTTGCATATTTTTTTTCAAGATATACATATTTTGTGGCATCGTTTCATTCTGTCCTCGAGTCTTTTACCTCTCAGCTGTCTGTCTTTGCTTGATGGCGGCCCGATACAGTCAGATTCATCTGTGTCCTCATGGAATTATGTGGTTGCAAATGCCTGCTGATGAATGAATCTAATCGCACATCTTTTTTGGTCTTGAAATTATTATATTTTAAAGTTCTTCCTTTTAAAATATTCTGCATATTTTGTGTTTGACTGGTGCCTGCGCTGAAATAACTTCACACATTTCCAAATGCTCTTTCTGTGCTAATCTGCTGGACCTCTACTCAAGTGATCTGTTTTAGGGGGAAATATAGAAAGAGATTTTCTCTGGCAGAAAAACATACGTTATTGAATATGTGTTGCCATCGTCTCTACCAAGGTAATAGTGCTGGTTTATGGGGGAAGTATTCCTGCGAGTCTTTATGCCAAAGACACTTTAAGAGCTCAGGTGACGTCGACATTTGAGGGTAAATTTAGGTGACAAAAATTTTACAAAAAAAATAATACTTGCAAAGTGTGTTGCAGACCATGTTAGACGCTCGTTTTGTGATTTCAATAAAGCTGACTGGTTGAAAACAACTAAATTGGCTTCAGGAAAAGATCATTGTTGTAATTGTAATTGAAACAAAAAAAATTTTTAAATGTTGGCCACGTTTGGCTTCTCCTCTCAGCAAACTTCTCCCGTGTGCATGTCGCTTGAGGCTCATCTCCTCAGCCTCCCCTCTTGTGTTCTACTATAATATGTTGACATCTGTGTTTTGTTTTGGCGTGTGACAGGTTTGCCAAGCTGTTGCTGCGGTTACCAGCTCTGCGCTCAATCGGCCTCAAGTGTCTGGAGCACTTGTTCTTCTTCAAGCTTATAGGCGACACACCTATCGACACCTTCCTCATGGAGATGCTAGAAGCCCCACATCAAATGACATAATAGCTGAGAGGGTGGAGCCCTCCTCGCCCTCCTCCTGCTCCTCCTCCCCCCTCCTCGCCATCTCCCAGCAGCCCTCTGGATCGGGCGCAGGGTCCCGTCTCCAGCAAGGGACAGATCATGTGACATCTGTGGACGGAGAACCTTTCCCTTCCACCCTTCCTCCCCCCCTCAATTCCCTACTTAGCTCCCTTTGATGTGTCCCAAAACATTGCAATCGTCATGTCTATGAGTCTGTTTTATACCTTGTAAAAATATATAAATAAGAAATATATATATGAGATTCTGATGACAAAACAAGTGACAGCAGTGGGCTGAAACGAGGACGAGAGAAACGTACTGAGCCATCCTTTTTCGTCTTTGCTTTTCCAACAGCTTGACAAGAAAAAGCAGAGATGATGTGTTTTAACATCCACAGATTAGCTTGGTATACTTTAAAAAAAAGGAGAAAAAAAAAAGAGAAAAACAAAACAAACGTAGGTGATGTCATATTCGGAAACTCAGCGTTGTGACCGGGACAATCGTGGACTTGGAGAGACTCAGGCTGTCCAGACTTGGACCTGAGCCCTCTCTCGTCTTTCAGGACTGAACTTAACTTCGGGGAGGCAAATCTGTCTACTTCAAGGAACCGGCCTGTTCCTGCCTGACTCCAGCAACGTGTCAGGTCTTGCACTAGCTATTTTCGAGGTGTGAGCTTTCTGGAATAGAACTCAGAGGTGTGTTAACAAGACTGCAAGTGATCAAAAAAAAAAAAAAAAAAAAACGAAAGAAAAGAAAAACCCTCAGGTCTCTGCCCAATTCCAACAAATACAACCATGTCTTACTATATTAGCACTGTGCAACATCGGGGACGACGAGCCCACCAATCAGCGCTTCAGTTAACGTACCGCCCGGTATGGAGTTGGGAGAACTTGTTACGTACAATCTGCGCAGGTCTTTGTGCACCCAGGAAGAAAACTGTAAATCAGCCACATGCTAACTTTACGCTACATGCGCGTCACCGGATGCCATGACGGGCGACCAGCATCAACTTCTGTTACCCCGATTCACGCATTCGGCCTTCGTTTCAGTCGTACATGATCACGGCGATCACGGGCGGCCGCACAGCCAGCGCAAACCCTTCGGACGGCAGCTGGCGGCGCGTCGTTCACGGGGGCCCCCCGCAGCTTTTCCGTCCAGTGATGCGAGACCCGCTCGGCCCGCCATTCACACCTCCGCACTCAGAAATCCCTCCGCTCGGCGCGGTGCGGCTGTTAGCTTTTTCGAAAACCACCTCATATCTACCTGTACAGAAAGTTGCGACCATATACAGTATTGACATTATTTTCAGTTTATCAACACACAATTACCTCTGTTTCCATCCATCCTCAGTTCTTGACACTCATGTAGGCTTAAAACCGTTTACAGTGCACGGGAGAAGCGCTTCTCGTTTGCAGCAGAGCCATTGCTCGTTTATTTTATTTGTACCGTGGCACTTAACCTCATGACAGCGGAGTCGGGTTCCGAAACGGGAGAGCGAACGCTGACGTCACCGACCTCTGAGGCGGAGCCCGCCGCCATCGTTTCTCTCCTCACGCTCGCTCTCGCTGCACTTCTCTGGACAACCAAGTGTCATTCAAGACGAAGTGAAATGTTAAATATTTCCATGTGATGTATAAATATGCTTTATGCTCATATTTTGCTTTGATTCCACCCTCTACTTTTCTCTAAATGCTGCAGCTGCTGCAAAACTATGCATCACGTGCATTTCCAAAGAATGTCCACAGAGCGGGTATGTGTGTGTGTGTGTGTGTGCGTGTGTCTGTCTGTCTTTATGTCTGTCTGCTTGTGTTGGCTTAAACAAGTCTTATAGAATAAGTGTGTGTAAGGAGTGGCTCCTCTGACATCTGATCATGGACAGCAGTTAATATCTTATTTCCATTCATTCCACACTGGTTGACTGATTATCGGTGGACATACAAGTAGGAAGCAAAGAGCTGTTAGCCCGCTTTTTAAAATAGTTTATGGAAACAACGTGGAGTTTTAAGGACTTGTTAAGTGACAGTTATTACAAAGTTGGTGCAAGAAAAACACTACAAGAGATTAGAGATTTATTTTTTCCTTTATCTGCCTTCAGCGCTGTTTTCATCTGGACCTGTAAAAAAAAAAAAAAAAAAAAAACAATATTTTCAT
>CAAKHG010042851.1:0-14668 GCA_901007715.1 Dactylopterus volitans | reverse complement strand
CAGGAGCTGTTACAAAAAAGTCCTCTTTTCTTTCAATAAAACGGGGGCGGGGGGGACTTTAAAAAAATGGGGGGGGAAGAAAGGCCCAAAAGATCCAGGGGGGCTTAGCAGTCGCTTTTCCATAGCTTGATGGTTTTATCGTTTTCTAAAGCTGCAGATGCGATGATGTTCTCTGTCGGGTGGCAGGCGGTCGAAATGACCACATCTGCAAAAAGGAGATGGCGGAATGAAGCGGTGGCTCGTGATGATGATGATCATGCGTCATTATTAATGTACACAGATGCAAATATCTGCCTGCTATATTTCGGGTGAGCTGGTACCTGTGTGTCCCTGGAGCTTCTGCACAATCTCCTTCGTCTGCAGGTTCCAGATATACACCATGTTGTCCTCGGAGCCCGACACGATCCACTGCGAGAGGAGCAGACGCAACATGGGTCTGCGTGCGGTTCAGGTGGTAAAACAACGCGGCTCAGAAGGAGAAAATCATCGTGTGTTTAAACTTACCTTCCCGCCTGTGACAGAGAAATTTGCAAATATGCAGTACTTTTCGTTTTTGTGGCCGGTGTATGTTTTCAAGCACTGAAATGTTGGAAGAACAAAACGTTAAACATTTTAATCCTCAATAGGTCAGCAAGATACATGTTATCATATTTGCCAGTCAATAAAAGCCGAAATGTTTGAATCAAGGTATGAAACCGGACAGAAAATAGATTCTGAAATGGAAAAATGGAGTCAAAAACATTCAAGAGCTTTGCCTTTAGGAAGAAAAAAATGTGATGAATCCAACTGTCTCACCTTTCCTTTGCTGTAGTCCCACAGTTTCAGTGTGCTGAAAAGAAAAACACAACGCGGTGCAACATTTAGACAACCAGCTTCAAGATTATCCAACATGAAGTTCACATATTTACATTCTGTTGATGGAAAAACAGCAGATCTGCAGTGTCTTGTGGTCGTCTCCTGCTCCCTGCTGGTTAGATTGTGTAAAAGCGGGCAGACAGAACCAGAAGGGAGCATCTACGGCTTTGTTCAGACCATCAGCCAACATTGGGGCTTTATTCACATTGCTTGTTTTGTTTATGCTGAACACCATAAATTAAACAAAAATATTCCTGCAAATCTGCTTTGAAACTCATTTGGAACCGGCCGGTTTCAGATGTGGTTCTGGTGTCCCATTGGCCAGATGTCAGAGTGTCTTGATGCTCAGCCGCTGAGCGTGTCCACTATGATGGAGGAGCTCCACGCATGACGGCACCGTTGTCTGATGACATAATGGATCTCTGAGCAGATCCTGTTTCCGCATTCACAAACAGCGTCGGCCAGCGCAGTAACGTGTAGGTCATTAACGCAGTCACCAATGCTGCACCATCTGATAACCAAACTGGTAAACAACAGAGCACGTGTGGGGGCCTGAAGGTCTAATCTGAGCATGTTTAATTTGCCTGCAGCCTGCGCAGATCCTTAATGTTAAGAAAATTACCCCACAAAGACACCTAAGAGTGAATATCTATCCAAATCACCCACCACCGTTTCCAAACAGACCATCAGCAGAATGCTGTGGAGCTTCAGAGCGGCTGCTGTTTTCACTGTCTGTCGCTGAGGCCTCTTGCAGCGTTTAGCCGCTCATGTGAGGAAGAGCTCAGTCTCAGCTGCTGTGCAGAAGCAAAACCTTTAACAGCAGTGCAGAGACGCACTCTGCAAGGAGCTCCGGGTCAGGCGCTTCAATTAATCTCCATGGGAACATGTCCGAGTCCATTTTAAACTAAAGTTCCATGAGGCCTGTGAACATGTGAAGGAGTGAGCAGGTACTCACTTATCCAGCGTGGCGGCCAGGATGTATTTCCCGTTGGGGGAAAACTTCACAAATGACACAGGAGGGTTGTCGTCGTCTGACGGAGACACAACAGCAACGTCAGCACACAGCTAAGACCTGAACACCTTCAGTCACACATCAGTCATTCCACTAAGGAGGGTTTTATGACATTAAAACACACAAAACGCTCAATACACTATTTTGCAAACAGATGAAATAGAACACAAAATTGGCACAACAATTATGCAAACAAATAAAATCCGGAGCTGATCTCACCTATGAGTGTCTTTAAACACTGTCCAGACGCAGTGTCCCAGATTCGGCTGCAAACGGAAATAGATCAATAAATAAATAAATAAACATGCTGGGTAAGATTAACAAAGAATTGACACCAAACAAACGGAGCTGGTCAGCGAACGCGTCGCATCAGCAGCATCAGTGTTCTTTGTGCAGCCGTTTAAAAACACATTTGGCCGTGATGCTCAGTTCACAGACCCTGAAATGGGATGGAGACGGGAAACTGAAGAAAAAGTAAAACAAAGGTACTTCCTCTCAAGGGCACATCAAACGGGTTGGATTGTTTTCTTGAAGCACTGATTTGTTCATCGTCATACGTTCTTAATCCCAAAGTGATTAAGTATTTTTCCTGCTGGTACGGGGGATTGAACCGGCGGCCTCTCGGCACCAAACCCCCTCTCAAACCTTCAGGCCACAGCCGATACCAGGTGACCATGAAGTCCAAAGACTTGTTCCATTGTTATTCCGTGACTAAGGTTATTATTCGGGTCAATGTTGACCTCAGATGCCCAAAAGGAAAATTCTTTAAGCATCTAAACAACTTTTCATGTGTATCAGTGTTGACGATAAATGTCGTCACTTCCTCGGTGTGAGGCGTCTTCGGCTGGTTGGTCTCTTAAGCTCAGTATTTCTCTCACAATCAAAACACTGCCCCCCTTTTTGGTTATCTTAAAGAAAAGAGCCAATCACAGATGCCACTTTTCTAGACAAACACACATCATCAAGCACATTATCAACATGCAAATCAGCATTTCCGCATATAAATATAACATTGTTCCGACACCGTAGCATCACTTAAAAACCAGAATGGTGCAGAGGAAAAGGAGCAACATGACTTTAGGCATGCTGAACCTCACGTTGGTGTTTACAGTAGATGACGTAAAATTATCGTAGTTCAGTGTTTTGGTTGCTGTCAAGAACATTTAAATGTGAGCAGATAAAACCGGTTGTTCTCACCAGAGGCCGTCGTAACTGCTGGACACAATCAGTGAGCCATCTCTGTTGAAATGAACCTGCCAGAGACAAAACACTGCATGACCGGTCCAGAAGAGTCAGCTAAAGTTTGTTATAACTGGACAGTCACGACATTTAAACAGCGTGTTTCGCCGTTTGCAAAACATAATGCTGGAAAATTTCAAATCTTGTATTTCTCACAGACTTGCAGAATGCGTGTGTACATTCAGAAACCTTACAGCAGAGACGGGGTCAGAATGAGCCGGCAGTGTTTTCAAACATTTCCCGGTCTTTACGTCCCATATCCTGACGCTCTCGTCAAACTGGAAGCAAAAAACAAAAAACAAAAACAAAAACAAATGTTAACCGCTTATGAAAACACAACAGGAGGTGCTGCGCTGGCGGTAACTGCTTTAGCAAAAGATGGGACATCTGGTTTCCATCGATGCCGGTTTACTCACCGATCCTGACACGATGAGGTTGGACTGAGGGTTGAAGTTGCAGCAGAAGACGTAGTTGCTGTGTCCTTTTAGAGTCTTTAAGCATTTTCCCTGTTAATGGAAAATGAGCTGAAACTTTAAAGACTCCTCTCACAGTGGAAATCAAAGAATCTCCAGCTGCAGCTTAAATGCAGAAATCACCGATATGAAGAAGGATGAAGATGGATTTTGTTTTCATACTTGTACAATAGCACGAAGGGCCACTCAAAGGCAGCAACTGCATGAACAGTGAATACTATTTCAGTAAGATACCAAACGAAATGGTACATTTCAATATTTTTGGGGCTCAAATGAGGTCATTCAAGCCTTAAAAATCTTAAGAGCAAACAGACAGTGAGGGCGAGGAAAGTGTTTGCGTTCGTCTGCTGATTTACCGAGCTGACGTCCCAGATCTTCAGGGTTTTGTCGTCAGACGCAGACACCAGAAGGTTGGAGTCAGAGGACCAGGCCACGTCAGATATGCCCTGCAGATTCGTGGTAAATCATTAGCCACAAAGTACATGCTGCTCCAATTACAATTGTGCTTTTTTTTAAATGTATTCATTAGACAAGGTGTTTTTCTTAGAACTGAAAGTGCATATCTACATTATCTACATTAACTGCACATCTGCATCCCTATTTTAACTGTAGATCATCTTTGACAACGATGCACAATTCATGGCAGAGAAGAAAAAAGAAAACACATGTTACTACAGATGATTATCAGTTAAACTTACAAGTTTGTGTCCAGATATGGTTTTCTCAAACTTGCCATCATATGCTCCCCAGATTTTAATGAGTTTGTCTGCAGCTGAGAAGACAAAACAAATTAGAATTCAATGATACTACAACCTTTAGAAGTCTGTTTAATGTTGAGACTTAAGTAGTTTATCTATTTATGGTTTATTTAATCGAGAACGATACAATTTACATAACAATGATAATCTGCAACACCAGTCTCGAGAAGGGCACGACAAAATAAGAAATTAAAAGAACAAGATAATGAATGCATGTATGTTTTACAAAAAAAAAGACATTCTTAGGGGTTTTGGAGCATTTCAACCAGAAAATAAATTGCTTCAGAACCCCAAAACATTGTTGCCAGCTGGAATGTTAACATAGCAGGTTTTCTTTGCAGTGCAGACGATAACAACGTACTGTAAATGAGTGTGTTACATTGGAAAGAGGGTGATGAAGACAAAGATGGGGAAGTCAAGTGAAGAAATTGTGTGAAAGAAGAGTGGAAGTGGTCTCAAAGCACTGCCTGGTGACAATTTGGCCACCTCCGAGTTTCAGGTAGAGCTAGAAAGTATGCATCATGAAACCCGCTGAGGAACGAGAGCTGCAGAGAGATGGATGAAGCACTTACAGGAGCTGGCCAGCCATTCGCCACTCGGACTGAATTTGACAGAGGAGACGGCTTTCGTGTGGCCCGCTAATGTGAACTTCAGGCTGTAGTTAGGCTTGGCAGGAGCAGACTGTGAACCAAAACACAATGGATCCTGTTACCTCATATTTGAGCAAACATTTCATCAGAAATACGAAAACTGCAGAAAAATAACATTTCTGCCGATTCCTCGTCTGGATAGTTCTCAATCCCACCTACAGTTACGAGTAATGAACTAATATGTAAGGAGACGGAGTTCCAGCAGAGTGGAAGGAAAAACATTCAAGTGTTCCAAACCTTGCTTTGACTGGCAGATGCTGATTGGACCACTGGAGGTTTTGTGTCAGTCTCCGGTTTCTTATCCTCTGTTGCCATGGTGAGGGAATGAGCATCTACTCTGTGCTATCCTGGAAAAGGGAAGGAAAAGTTAGTGAATTTAAAATACCTTAGTGTAACAAGACAATACACTTGGATTACAAAATACAGAAAAAGCCAACCAGTAACAGTCTACAGTCACTGGCCTTCATAATAGTTAGGACTAATAATACCAATAACAATACATTTTATTTAAACAGTGTTTTTCATGGGACTCAAACACAATTTACAGAATAAAATGTAAAAAAAATAGGGCAACTATTAAAAATAACACAAGCGTCATACATTAAAATTTTACACTGCTACACACATTCAAATCAAGTTTAAAAGGTTGAAGTTTGATCAGGGATTTGAAGGCAGATGAGTCGCCGCAGGCTCCGATGGTTTATGGGAGTGAATTCCAGGAGGGTGGGGATGGGGAGGCGGAGAGAGCCGTCGCTCCAGGTTGGGTGCTTGGTCATGTCTGGTGTGGAGAGGAGGGTGGCATCAGAGGAGCCGAGGTTAGGTAAGAGGAGGCTGTGGGGGCCTTGTTATGAAGTGCTTTGTGAGTGAGGAGGAGGATTTGAACTGGACATGTGGAACAGGAAGCCGCTGAAGGTGTTTGGGAACGGAGCGACCTGCTCACAGAAGCAGGAGCGTGTGACCACAGCGGCAGCAGAATTCTGGACATATGGAAGTTAATTGAGAGCTTCATGGTGCTTTTCCACTACATGGTACCGGCTCTTCTCTACGCTACACTATACTACTCTACTTTTTTGGTTTTCCATTATGAAAAAAATACTGGTTACGACTTATTAGTATCTGCTCTCCTGGGGTTCCAAAAAAGACCAACCAGGTACCATGATGTCCTAGAAGGCAATGTGAAATCACTACAGACCACTGATTGGTTAGAGAGCGTCATCACAGCCTCACTGCATGATAAATGCACACGCAAAAAAGAAAAAAAAATGGCAAGAACACCATTCCGTTAATATCTTTCATTGTTTCTCTTCTGATTGTCTCTGTGCATTTCTGTCACATTGAAGATGACATGACAGCGGTTTCTCATGGCATCACTAGATGGTGTTTGGTAGATGCTGCAAGAGCCTCTGCAGGATGTGATGAAAACATGGATGAGCGCTTCACCAGCAGATAAGATCCAAAGAGGTGACCTTACCTCCAGGTTTAACTGTGACACTGATTCCTTCAAGAAAGTCATATACTACATAAAACAACTGATGTAGTTTAGACTATAAAGTGTTTGATTTCCTTGACAAAATCATTCACACAATCTCCCATTTTCTAGCTGTTATTTCAGGCTTGCAAAGGAGTTGATCGCAATATATCGCCTACTTTAAGTATCGCTGTAACTCTGTGTAAATACCGCAGTTACAGCTAAAACATGTTGCATTTTCCAGCGTTTAAATACTTGAAACCCATCGAATCAGTGGATTTATCAGTTTAGCTAGCATAACAAACAGTTAGCTTTAGCGATCGGCTATTGATTTACCTTCTAGTGGTAAGAATTACAAAGTATTAAACATTGTGGGGGGTAGACGAAGCTGGTTTGTGTAACTGTAAATCACGTTAACATTAATTCGTGCTCAAAAGCAAAAAAAAAAAAAAAAAAACAATGTTAGAAAAACAGGTAACTCGACACAAAGACACGGGACTCTCCGGTCTGGCAAAGCCATCTGTGACAGGCAAACTGGCTACAGTGGGAAGTCGCTTCGGGACTTCAGATTTAACGTCTATTTGGAGCAGGGCGACATAACAATGCAACCTGCAATCCGCTGTTTTCGTCCCAAACCGCGAGCTGTGTGCTAGTTGTAGCCGCCTATTGCGATTGACACACCGGGTTAGCTGCCTCGGCGGGGCCCTCCATTCAAACAATGAGGAACCGCTCATAAACTGATACTCACGGGGATTTTCTCACGATTTGCCGTCCAGTTCTTATTCCTCGTAAATACTGGAGAGAAAAATGCATGAATTTTTATTCATGTGATCCAATAAAGCTCATATGGCTTGTTCCTGGAGGTTTGCCTTCGAGAGGGAGAGTGCGAGGAAAAGCGGGGAATGTGGTGCGATGGTGTTGTTTGCGCATGCGTGCAACCATCGAAAGCAACGGAAACAGGTGAGGGACAGAAAGTCTCTCGTCTCGTTTGGTCCTCTCGCGCTTATCCGGGTCCGGGTCGCGGGAGCAGCAGTGCCCGTCCGATCCACATTGCACCAGACCCATATGGGCCGTTTCTCGGCACCCAAGTCTGCAAGGACAGACTTGCAAACTTTGGAAGTCCAGACTTAGGCAGTTCTCACCGGGTTCATACTCCTGAAGTCCAGGAGTTCACAAGCACGGTCCTCCCAAACAGCGGCATTCTTCTGCTAACCGCTTAAGCCTCATTACCGCCACCTACGGTGTATTACATAGAACACCCACAACTTATTCATATATGAAAATATTTTATATTATATATTCTCATTCATTTGTAAATTACACATTAGGATAATCTTTATGGTCTAAAATGGCATATATAAACACATGAGCACACGTGCTAATAAACTAGAAATTACAAAGGAGAAACGCGACTTTTAAGTCACTTTTGAGTGCTAGAACATGGATGAGCTCACCATGCTATCATAGCATCTAATTTATCACGTAGTTATGATACAATAAACCATACAAGTCAGATGTTAGAGAGATTTTTATTCAGCTAAACATCAGTTCATGCAAGAGTTTGTACGGTATTATAAATATTAAATAGAATTCCACAGAATAGATAAAAGAATAACATTTTATCATTTAAAAAACATTAAAAGTCAGACAGTCTTACAGGACAGTCCACAAGATTGTTGAGAGGACTATGACCATCATTCAGCGGGTCATCCGAGGAGTTGGAGGTGGTGGGTCTGGCTTTGCCCGCTTGTCCGGCCATCATTCATTCGCTTTTCTCCAGCCCTTCTTAGAAAGTCAGATCCACTGGTCATCATCATCACTCCCATCCAGCCAGGCAATCATGGTGCCTCCCTGTAAAGGGGCTCACATTGGTCAACCACCGCTCAATGAGGTCCTGAGTCTCTTCAGTGCAAGGGCGTAGGTTTGGTCTCAACACTGGTAGAGACCATATAACAGCATAAACTGCATGTACACCTTTTGCTTGGGATCGGAGGTTAAAATGACCAAACTGATTGGGCGTACGGGGATTGGGTCAACATTTCTTGCAAAAGCAAACCTAATGAATAGGCTTAATGATCAATACAAAAAAAATGTGTAGTGACTTATACAAACTTTCACATACCAGTAATATTACAGTGAACTAGAAAGTGCATTTTCATATCCACCAATGAATTACAACAAAAATAAAAACACTAAGCCTATTACAACTTTCTGTTCTATAGTACTGTATGCTTCCTTTTCTGGTTTTCTGCATGCATCCAACATCTTTACAGTCATCAGTAAGCCCACCAGTCCAAATATATCTATGCTGATTTGTTTTCTTTGTTTTCTATAGCATGCCTCATTTTCCGTTTTACTAATTTCTGCTTGCATCTAAAATAGGGGTGTGATGGTTCACCTGATGCACATTTCAGTTCAAACCTCGGTTTTCAAAAATTACTAAAGAAAAGTTTTGAAAACTTCAGACAAAAACTGGGAGTCAGGGGTGATACTACTTAGCTTATGCATGTATCTACACATCTGCCTACATCGTCCTTCATGTACCACAACATTAATGAATTTGTTGTCTCTTTCACCTTCCTCTCCCTTGTTATCCATCTCTAAACTGCATTTGAGTATGATGATGGACGATTATCTGAAAAATCTGGAAAAAATGACTGCATGGGCTGCAAATAAAAATATCTTAAAATGAATAATTTATAAAATAAATACATTTTATCAACAAATACACTAATAGGTATTTGCGTTCAAAACTGCAAAGTCAGAACATGCTCTAGCTTACATTTCTTCCTCCTAAACCAGGACTTTTACAAGAAAAGAAAAAAGCCAGCAGCAGTTATGCTTTCATGTGAAACACATTTCTCTAAGCAGCTTCCTGCTCGCGTTTTGCAGGGTACCATTTCCAGCAGAGTTTATTACAGTTCACAAAGTTTAACATTAGAAAACACAGACAGGACACTTTTCTCTTAGCAGCCTCTTGCTTGTGTTTTGCAGGTTAGCGGAGTTCACGACAGTTCACACAGTTTAACGTTAACGTGCCGCTCTGATGCGCGTCGCACTCTCAGTAATAAAATGAAGTGGTGTTCCACCTCCACAACAATGATGTCTTTTTTGCTGACCTAACGCAACGTTACTTCCAGTTTACTGCAGTGGAGAAACATCTGCTGCCAGCCCTCCTCTTCTAGGAGGAGGTGGCAGCAGCGGCGGCGGCTGCTTGTTGCGGGGCAGGTCGATGCGCGTCTGCCGGCACCGTGTATGTGGGCGGGCGTTCGTTTGCTCGTCAGCCACATGAGCCAATCAAACGTGAGTTTTTTGTTTTGTTTTGTTTTTTTTTGGGGGGGGGGGTGGACTAGCACATTCACGGTGGTGAAAAGGGGGTAAATGCAACTCTGAACATAATGCAAACTAATTCACTCGATAACGGTAAGGTCATTTTTTCCTTTCAAACCACGGAAGGAAATCTAAATTACCTATATAGCCGCATTCCAAAGATTATACAAGTAATGTTGCTTGCAAATTGGTAGGAATAATTTGGGTCTCCCAAAATATTGGTAGGGACATGTCCCCAGTGTCCCCATGCAAAGCTACGCCTTTGCTTCAGTGGTCTCTTGAATGAAATATACAGCACCATGTGGAAAATAAACACGTTACAGCAGTATAGAGTCGTATGTGTAGTATATATGAAGTGTAATAGTATATGCTACAACAGCAGTCGTAGTAGTAAAGCAATAGACCGAATACCAAGACGATTTAATAAAAAAACAATAACCATTATAAGAAGTCAATTTCTATATGGGGGTGAAACACAAGCAAACCTGTAATGGAAAACGCACCCGTGCGACGTTAATATCAATAAAAAAAATCAAAATAGAATACCAATAATATACTAAATTTCGATCAGTTCAAAAACATTTACAGTGAAAACAAAATATGACCGCAACACCGAATATTTTGGACATATGTGGCATCTGGTGACAGTGACTCGTCTGATCTGGTGCATCGGTTCAATGGTGCAGACGGCGGCGGACCTCTGGCAAGGTCTCTGCCAGACTATAATTATGTCACATCTTGACACATAAACCACTTTTTAAACTCTAAATAATTACACCCCCTCCTAACATTATCCTAAACCCGCGTTACGCGACATAGAGGCCGTTTTAATATCCACGTCAATTTTTAATTACAGCTGTGCGTCGTCAGCTGTGCCGAGCCAACCATGCACACGTACGTCTATGGAGCCAACTGTCTGCGATCTACGCGTTGAGCCGAAATGCATTTTGGGATACATGGCTTTGCGAAGTTCACGAAAGTCACCATCCGATGTGGACTTGGTAAAATGGGCGGACCGAGAACACTTCCGGGTTTGAGGACCGAACTTGCCGCCCGCCGTGCCGCTCGCCTACTTGTGTAATGGAGCAGGACTTGGACCGCGACTGATGACGTTTCACAAGTACGGGGTACAGAGAAGTACGCACAAGTACGCACATTGGCACGTTTGAGAAACAGCCGTGGTTCCTCCCGCAGGTGGTTGGCCCACTGGAGGACGGACCCATGTCTCTGCCTGTCTCGGCCGGACCTGACCGGGCCCCGGGGGCTCAGGCCCGGCCGGCCACCAGGTTTTTCTGCGTCTCTGTATCGCTCATGTCACCTTTTTTTCCCGGTAACTGATTCCAATGTATCTGATTAGAATTTGTATCACTCTGAAGCGTCTTTAAAATGGCAACATATTTTCAGCCATACGTTCTGCCCCCATTTTGTTAGTTCAATAACGATCTGTAAAGTCAATGCTCTTCATCACTTACATTGATGCGCAGCAACTATCAATCATTTGGGATGACGGATCGTAGCTGTGCGTCAGACAGATACAGTTACCATGGCGACTTCACATGGTAACGCACTTTCTAAGTTTTTGGATCGGATATTGTGTTTACAAAGCTCCCACCTAATAAAGTGTTGTTTGGGTTAAAGTACCAGATCAATTTACATATCAATTTAATTTACATAAATATAAGATTGAGGAGTACATAATTTCAGTGATTTAGAATCATGACACTCACCAATCAAGGTTCTGATTTCACCTTAGGAACTGATAAACGTTTATATGTCAGCGCTAAGTCTTAAATATATCAAACCTAATAAAGAGATTGAATTCACACCACGTACAGGGATTTTTATGTGGCAGTAAGTGGGATAAATCAACTGATGAAACGAGCCACCACCTCTTCATCCCCCAGACGTTACACACCCATGAACGGTAGGGGGCAGTATGCGCTTTAAAGTTAGTCTGACTCTCAGGATGACAGCAGGTTTGGAAAGAAAGTCACAACTATGCTGCATTTCTAGAAGGTGTGTTATCGGCACCTTGGAGCCCAAATAATAGGTTTAATATTTAAAGACGTGTGCGGGAATACGGCTGCCTCCGCTGCAGAGCCTCCGCTCTTTTTCCGGAGTATTTCTATCAATAATAGTATTAAAAACTTCAACTTTTGTGTCTGCCCTGACTGTCCCGTCACCTCCAGTGGGACAACTTCTGCCAGAGGTGGAAGCAGGAACTCAAGTAGGCAGTGTAGCCGTGCCAACAACTGTCGCTCACTCGTGTTGAGGGTAGTTTCTCTTGGCAGCTTCTCCTTTTGCAAACAATTTCCGGTGTCACGTCCAATGTGGACCGGTGTCTTCGCTGACGGTCACGACCGAGCTAACAAGCGCTAAGCTAACAACAACAACAAAATCACTACCAAGTTATCAGACATGCATGTTAAACGTTCGACATTGTCTTCTAGCGTGCCCTTTTCGATGCTTGCTGTATTTCTCGCAAAACGACTCATTAATTGATAAGTTGTGAAGTTTACCCCTTTTTTTGTGAACGGCTGGTCAGTTAAATGGGAACAATAGCAAGAAGGTTATCCATTAATGGGAATTAGTGTTAAGCTTCAGCCGGGTAAAGCCAGTATTTGAATGATGTTCGGAAATATCAGTCGAAAAGGGCAGAACAGTCTTAACATGCAGAGGTTATTTCAGTGTCTTGTAATTAATAAAAATGCTTTGTCAAAAAGGTACTCAAACAATCACAGTCGTTGTCGTTGCTGTGTCAACACAGATGAACAGTCCATTGCCATGCAGGTCCAGCTGTAGACAAGATAGTGAACACTATCAAAAGCAGTTTTTCAATTAAGTGAACATTTAATGGAACATGCCTCCGCAGTTGGGGACTGATTGGATTTGTACTTCTGACTGCTTGTCTTCTAAATGTAGACCAGTAGATGGAACGCTTTCAAAGTGGCTGCTGCTGTGACCTTATATTTTGACCAAGACTATAGACATATGTCCTAAGGCCACCTCTTTTTTTCCAAAATCAAAGTACAAACACCTCATCTTCCAGTTGTAAATGGGGTAAAATGTGGAAATAAATAAATAAATAAATAAATAAATAAACATCCACAATGCAGTAATGGCATTTCTGGTGTTTTGCCCCAGCCGATTAGACCTTAAGTATGGATACAGCTATAAGAGGTATTTCATGAGATCATCAGACTCAGTGATGCCCAAATAAAGCATGATAAAGATTGCTCTGTTGCAATGTCACATGCAACAGAGCTAAGAGCAGACAATGACAGTCAAACACGTTAAAGATATAATTGAAAACAAGCTGTGTCTCAGTGCATGGGATTTGTGTAGCTTTTAACGTATGTCTTCCTTAAATTCAGTATTTTTTTTAAATTCAATTTCACTGGGTGATTAAGAATAATCTGTGTTGAGTAAGCCCAAAGAATACCTCACATAACTTCTCATGATCACTTTGTTAATGTTTTCAGCAGACATTTTTCGTTATATAGTGCTTACTAGTAGGCTATAGTAACTATCTACCATGCTGTCATAACTGTTTTTGCTCTCCAGCAGGTCATACTGTTTGGAAGGAGAAGAACTATACATGAAGAGAACCTCAAGTTGCTTTGGAGTCTCTTATCACCTGAAAGTTAAAAGCTGCAGAATCCACAGAACATATTAGAAACCAGTAGATTCACTTCCTGCTCCCGCAATCATGTCAGTGGACACAGCTCCACAGCTTGAGAACCCTCTGCCACCTGAGGTGACCAATCCCAACAAGCTTGGTCGGAGGACTAACCAGCTGCAGTTCATGCAGACTGTCGTGGTCAAATCCTTGTGGCGGCACCATTTTGCATGGCCTTTTCACCATCCTGTTGATGCAGTGGCTCTTCATCTACCAGTGAGTAATGTGCTTATATTGTGTAATGTAATTATGGAAAAAGCACCACACATTACAACACATTTTATTTATGAGCTTGAAAACAATCTGAAAGGACATTTATTGACACTTAGGCAGATTGCTTGCATCAAGTGCTTTTAAACAGTTTGTACTGCCGTAATTGTGCCAGTCAAATGAAAGTCTGCCGCATCCATCGATATTGGCTTTAGCAACTTATAAATCTGCTCTCTGTGAAGTGGTGATTTTATTTGTTGCAGTTCCATCCTGTCTTATTAGCTACCAATCACATTTATTTTAAGTTATTAGAGAGGTACAGAATATTTTTGCTACAAATATTGGACACCTGAACTAGCAGATTTTCACCACTCCAACCCCCACTGTGTAACTAGTTCTGAAGTAAAGTAGCTGAGCCTTTGTGTTTTCTTCCGATAAAGTACCTGCTTTGCTGTTCTGCTATTGTAGTAAAACTGATCCTAAACCCTTCTGTTTCCACTGTTGTTTTTGAAATTCTGTCTGTGACCAGTGATGTCATATTAAGCTTTACTCGCTGTTTTTTGTTTCTTGTATGTTTTGTGCTTTTCTCCGAATCCTCATTCACAACCCACTTAAACAACATAACACAGTGAGTATGTTAGACGATGAAATCGGGCCGTTATTTTCAGTTTCTGTTTTTACACAAATAAGAAAAAATAATGCGCAAAATGTCTTAATCGTGTAGGAAATCAGCACTGTTATCTGTTGCCAGAACATTCATACTAAAATTAACTGAATGCGGTTGAATGTTGTGGCGTGTTAACGTTACAGCACACATTAGCTTGGTGACGAGCATGAGTCACTTACTGTACTTCAACATAGAAACTGATATTGACATATCAATAAAGTGAAAACAGGATTACTATATTGTAAAATGGTATTTGATTAGTGAATAATGAATAGTATGTTGGTTAGCCGGAAAAAAACAAAAACAAAAAAACGACCCAACATATTG
>CAAKHG010042850.1:0-24623 GCA_901007715.1 Dactylopterus volitans | reverse complement strand
AATACGCACTGATGCCAGCTTACTTCCCCCCATCGACCCTGCCAGGCCTGGCTGCGAGCGCGCGGCCCATCGCCTGCTCGCAATTACGAAGAAATGTACGCGCCATGCACACACACACACAGGCACGCACTCACACACACACACACACTAGCTGTCATATTTAAGCGCGCACTCTGTGACAGTAATTCCCAGAGACATGCGGGGGAAACTCAAGAGCGCAAGAAGCCTCGGCTTTCCAGTCTCACTTACGCGAGGCGGTGAGTCAGACGCACTGTAGCTCAAAGGGAGGAACATCGGTAGTGACTTCGATGTGACACCGGGTCAAATAAAAATTCTGCCTCCTTTGATCATTTATCTTTTTTTTTTTTTGGTATTGTTTTAAAGGGAGTGCAACCCTAATTATCAAGCTACTGGTAATCTGCTGGTAAGAAATGTCATACCCCCCCTTTTTAAAAGGTCACTCGCCTTTTAAAGATCCATCACAAACGCTGCATTCTTGGCCGCTCTGGCATCAATCAAACTATAAATACAGCGTCAGTGAATGTCAAAGAGAGTTAAGCACATCGCGTCCTTCGGGAGTCGGCGTTGTCAAAATCAGTTTCCTCTCCACAGAAGTTGAAGTATCTTGTCCACCGTGTTCCTGGCAAGTTATAAGTCATTCTACTTTTATCGTATTTGTCGGGAAAATACGTTATAAAGAGCCGTGCTTTTAGAAATAAATCCACGTTAGGAACAATGAAAGCGACGTCTACATTTAATTTGGGCACCAGATCAGCAAACATATGGCAGGAAAGCTTTGGGTGACCTCTTTTGCGCGTAATAATGGAGAGATGCACGCGAACCAGGAGACAATGGAGATTCGTTGGCCAGTTTAGATTTCCCCGTGGTATTTAATTATTTAATCTGATTATATTGGGCCATTGTGAGCGAGGTCATTGTCAATCAAATGAAAAATTCACACATCTGAGGATGTGAAAGCATAAGAAAAGAAGCTCGGCGCTGTATTGTTTTTAGAGCTCCTGGAAAACGTGAGCGGGGAGATGCTCCTCAAAACTCAATACCTTTTGGGATTACTGCATAAACAAATACCTCTCATTGTCATGTCCCGGCAGTCCTCAGCGGAGTTCAGAGCAAGCTTAGATCCTTTTGTTTCTGGGTTTGGCTACAGAGACAGTTTTTTTCCCCCCCCTTTTTGTATGATGCATGAAACTAACATGGCCGCGCGCCAAAATTCACGTGAACCTCGCGGCTTGAGGAAGCTCAAAACTAAACAAGGAGGTCGGCTTCAGATAGCTCAGCGGGCCCATCTGCTCACAGTGCTCACTAAAATAAAAGCAGGCAGCTGCTCGACGCTGAGACAAATGTCAGGACTTTTGAGTTTAAGAAAAACGCACCACAGCTGAATATGAAAAACTCGGGAACAAACAGGAGGAACGGCCACTCAGTGACCGGCCGAGTCGACATGTTGGAGCCGATAGGAACGTTTTTCTAACGTCCTTTTAAACCACGTCGTTTCCATGACAAACTCACAGTGTTGCTATATTTTTTTAAAAAGTGTTTATTTCGTTGCACAACTCTAAAAAAAGTGTTTACAGTGAAATCATCAGTTCTCTGAGATGATATTTACATGTCGGCAAATGGACGGAAAGAAAGTCAGGTCTTCTGGAGTTTTGGAAGCTGGTCTCGGAAATGTTTGCTCGGAAGGGAAATAGTTTTATAGGGGTTAGTGGAGAGAAAATACATATATTTCAACAAAGGTTACAGGGAGGGTTTGTGAAGGGCTGTAAACAAAATATGCATCAACATCTTTTTTACTGATTCTTTTTGGAGTTCTGTATGGTTCCGGATGGGTTGGAGCTGTTGCAGGAAACGACAAGATTGCGGTTGCCTCTATATGCCGGAAGGTTTACTTTGTCGACATCAATGAATTTTGCGCTTTTAATATTGCAATCATCAGGTCGGGTAACAGCTGACACTCATCAACCACCGAGCGTCTACCGCCGTGGCATTGCAAGTTGTTTATTTATTTATTTTTTTTAAGAATTACTTTTATGAAAATACAAATTTCTCACTGAGAGGATGGTTAGTAAAATTGAAATATTTTTGCACATTATTCACTCTAGAGTTTCAGCAAATGTTATTTGTTATTCCAAAAAAAAAAAAAAGTGCACACTTTTATCACCACAGAGGAACTGTTCTTTTCAAGTAAGTGTATCACGTTGTGGTGGCGATTATTACTGAATGAGGCTAAAACAGCTTAGCGAGTGTGCCACACACTCCCACACTGAAGCCATTCATATGCCCGACTCAGGCTTGCCCAGTGTTTTTGTGTATTCAGCTGTGAATAAGAACAGAGTGGGCAGGCAGATGCACTGCCATGAAGAAGGGAAGGGATGGCTTTCAATCTCTAAAAATTCAAAGTTATATTGCAGTTTGTGACCTTGCTGACAAATACCAGCCTTTGACGATGACCGTGAACGCTTGCATTCAAGCACGGATCCTGACATGCACACAAACCTGTTTTCTTAAGAGCTTTAACAGTCTGAGCCCCGAAACTGGCTCCCTTTATGTCCTCCTTCTCCCCCCAAGAGTCTCGATAAGCCCCCCCTGATTAAACAAGCCAAATTTCCTGCCACTAAAATGGCCTAGCCCTGAGCTAAATGTTAGCATTCCAGCCAGTCCGTCCCATTTCCACCCTGATTAGATGATGGAACAATGTTTGGGTTGAGGATTAACCCTACTCTTGGCCCCCCATTGGTGCTACTCACTTCCACCCCCATTTTCTCCCATGTTTTTCTCCACATTCTCTTCCAGGTTTGACGGGGCCTTGGGCCCACATAACAGGAAAAGAAGGAGGGCTTGGATTGAGGGTGGTTGGCACTTGTCAAGGATAACAGATCGGAATGGAGCCCGGGCTAGAAAGGAAACTTTGACGAGAGTGGGAACCGGGTGAAAGGCAGGTGTCATATTTTAGCTGCCAGATCATTTACTCTTTCATAAACCGGTGCGCGACGTGCGACTGGAACAGATCTACCCAAGTTTCAAACAATTTCAACATGCAGCACATTTTGCCCCGTGTGAATTTCCAGACACTGCCTTCAAACAGCAGAACTAAGCTTCATCCCCAAGCCGTAAATCTGCATTTACACATTTCGAAAACAACCAGCTAGCATGCTTCCTAGCAAAGTATTACCTAGACCACATGTTTAAGATGCCGAAGATTCTGACGACAGTGCATGCCGGGAGTAATTCTTCTTCATTTGTCTGGAAAACTACAGAAATTCCTGTGGTAAGACTAAAAAACATCTTAAGACCCATTTTGAGGTCTTTTATGATCAAAACCCCGTTCGTAAAAGAACATGACTACACTGACTATTGCATTACTCAATCATTCCGCGCATGCATCTAGTGAGCATGAAATCTGCTAACACCCCGACAGTCACACTATCGCCAAAACTGCGACAGCATGTAGAGATTACGCTTGAAAAAGTGCGTTTGGTTCTGACATGAAAGGTTCTGACAAGGAATTTCAAGCATCAGGCTGAACACTGGTAATCAGTTATGTGTCTAAATGCATTATGCCGGCAGCGTCAGCGTGAAACGCTCCTATTCAGCCGAAATATAAAAAAAGCAACGCCGCATTAGAGAAAGCTATCACAGTTTAATTGCTAAATGAAATGCTCCGTCCTCAGACATGCCATTTACCTAAATTTAATTCTGGGATGAGGTGCAGACACCGGAGGGAAATGATTAATTTAAAAGCAGGTGGTTTTGATAACCCTCTGCTGTCCCTGCAAAACTGAGCTGCCACCAAGTAAAAAGCTGCAGGAGAAGAAGAAACTATCTCACCACTAATGTATCTTTGGAGGACTTGGGAGCCCAGCGAGGTGGGACGAGAACAGATTTCACACAGTGCCGTCATTGTTTCGCTCCACTTTTGTGCGTGAGTGGGAACGAACCGTCAAACCCCACCGCCCAGCACACACTCCAGGGTCCTCTAAACTCCTCTCAGAGGCACAAATGCCGCCTCTTCAATTTAGCCATTAGCCTGGGTGTGCATTTACAAATCCCCATTCTACTAACCCAGATCATCTCACACATATCTCCAGTGAAGTTTGAGAAAGGGAGTGTCAGCGCGAATGGCTGCTGGCAGTTGTGCGCGATGTGGAGAACTGGAGGAGACAGAGGAAAGGTTTGCCTTCCATGGAGAGCGAAATGTGGCGGAGGATAGAAAATTAAGGAGGTGAAGGAATTGATCATACGATTGAATACAAATTGAGAGCATCTGTTAAAAAGACAGCATGGCAGAGCCTAAAAAGTAAAAGTCAGCCAGCCCCCTGGTGGCTGGCTGCAGTATAGCATATAAATTCTGCTTCCTCCATGTTCGTGGAGGGGATTTGAGCCAAAATTAGGGAAAGCAAAGAAACTTTATCAGCCAGCCCCCTGGTGGCTGGCTGCAGTATAGCATATAAATTCTGCTTCCTCCATGTTCGTGGAGGGGATTTCGGCTAAAAATTAGGGAAAGCAAAGAAACTTTATTGTCACTATACATCGATGTGTAATGAAATTTACTTCTCTGCTTTTGACCCGACAGTGAAGCACACACACACACACCACATGCATTGTTAGTACACACACCCCAGCAGTGGGCTGCTATTATTACATCGCCTGGGAGTATTTGTGGGGTTGGGTGCCTTGCTCAAGCGGTGTCCTTCCCTCCGCCACACCCACTCCAATTTTTCCTGCCAGTACCGGGAAGTCTTTGGCAAACTTTTGGTACCAAGCCCGCGTCTCAACCTTTAGGCCATAGCTAAAAATGTAAGTACTGATCATTTCCTTTTTTTTCCCAAAGACGAGGTCTGCCATTTGAGATTTTATCACGTTGATGTGACGTTCTTTTTTACGAGGGTCGGAGTTAGACACTCAATTGATGCTACTGAAAGAGGGCGTGTCTACGCGACTGACAGCGGCTCTGAGGGAAATGCTGCAAAGGACTGACGCATTTGCAGGCTGCTGCTTGGGAACTGTGCACAACAGAGTCAAAAGGACTTCCTGTCTCTCTGTAACTGCCGTTTTCAAACCATCAGAGTGAGTTGCTCAGCAGTAAGCCAATCACTTCAGACTGAGGCAGGCAGGGCCTCATCACAGAAGCTCCTTTCCCTGATTGCTAGTGTGCAGACTCCGGCAGGGTTCTGGCGCAGGATATTTTGGCTTTCTGCTTGTACAGCGGGAGGAGGTGGAGGTTTGTTGTCCAGAGCATATACACAGTCCGTGGCTGAAGAAGACAAAACGCAAGTGGGTGATGATGTCATTTCGTCTCAAATATACGGCTGCGGAAAAGCTTTTTTCAAGTTTTGACATGCGCTTTGTAATTTGCATCACAACTCAAGCTCCTCCAGCGAGCCAGAGACTGGTCAAATCTGGAGGCACAGGCATCATGTACAGACTATCGTGTTAATCCGCCTGGAAATTAGAGAATAACTTCCAATAACTCCAATCCACAAATCTAAATCCACAAGTAAACACTTTTTTTTTTTAGACATAACCAGTACAATTATAAAATTAGCTTCGTTTAGCATCGTATACTCTACATCGAAATCTTAGAAAACTTGTGGATGCAATAACCAATGCAAAGCACAGCACTGCCTTACCATCGCATACATCCCATACCTACCAGGATTTTAGTGACAACCCCCGCAGCTCTGCAAGATCAGTAACAAAGAGCCTCCGTGTCGACATCAGCTTAGCAGCCTTAAGCAGAGGGGCTTTTTCCAGGGGCCTCCACCAGTCTCCAATATCCTGCGCGCTACGTTCTCCCTGAGGCCGAAGAAAACACCGAGCCGTCGGCCGCACTGGAAGTCTCAGTCACTCAGACAGGCCGACGCCCGGCCTTGACCTGCTGGCATGGCCGTCTTGACGCCGCAGTTCGATCGGCCATGTTTTTGAGCGGTGCTTTAATTGAGCAGAGGGGCCCGTTGAGGGTTCAAACCACACACTACTTTCTACACAGAAAATATCGGCGCGTCCTTCCCGTTTCCAATTTATTGAACCTCATTTCTGACTGTGGAGCAGTTTGTTGACAGAGTGGGTCAACTGGCGCTAACGAAATAAAGTGTCAAGAGGGACTGCGACTAAGGGTTATTTTCGTTGCTGATTAATCTGTGGAGTATTTTCTAAAAGGATTGTTTGGTCAGAGTTTCCCTAAGATCATGATGACATTCTCAAATGTCTTGTTTAACCCACAGCGATACTGTATTTAGTTTAGTGTCTTCGATGATCAAAGAACATTGAAAAATTCAGTCGTGGAGCTGGAAGCCCAGAATTTTGACTTTTTTTTTTTTTTCTAAAAAGACGTACCCAATCTGACTGACTGTTTAGATCCAGTCTCAAGTTTTATTAGCTTGGGACCAATATTGTACTTTTTATTGCAAGCACCACCTTTAATTATTGAATATCCCTCCAGCCTCTGTAACAAAAACTGAAAATGTTGCTTAACCTAGTCAGTGGCACACAAATTCGAGGTCCAAATGTTACCATGTGTGATTGCTGCGGGGTGGGTAGTTGATATGTGCATAACACATAAACAAAATGAAGTGAAATAAAAATAAATTAGGAGACCAAATGCTGAAGATGAACCAAAGAACCAACACAAAACCTCCTCGACCTCAATGTTCAGTGCAATCCCAGGTTATCGTCATATCACTCGCGACTCCCGCAGTTATTTGAATAATTAAATCGCCCAAAATGCATATTAATGTAACAGGAGTGGAGCTCAGGTAAAAAGCTTTCACTAGTGATGCTTTTATTGCAATGAATGAAGTGCAACCTCGGTGCGGTTTTCTTGTTCAGCATTAGATTTGGCACAGTGCACTTGTGAAGTGGCCCGTGCTCAGTGCTATCAGTATCCAGGCAACAGACCTTGGAGTAAATCCACGGAGCGTGTTATCAGCGATATCCATCTTCAAGTTGCCATTTTAGAGGAGAGAGATTTACTGTATGTCAGCCAAAAACAAACAAAGTCTCCTCTGCATGTCCATCATGATAAAATTCCTTCCTTCGTCGTTCCCGCTCAGACATGCCTTCCCCTCTCGCTATTTCAAAGTTTCGTCTGAACTAATCAGGAGCTCCACTGACATATTGTGTCAACACCGGAGCATGATGGGGGTTTATCAGCGTGTTTACAATGGCTTCTGCTCTCACTCGCGCTGTACACATGACACACTCTGGCGCGCGGTAATTATGCTCTTGAAGAGCAAAAGCAACGCAGATTCCATTGCACTTTGGTTTCCATTACACAGTCCGCAAAGCGGAAATATACTGAAAAGTAAATAATAATTTAATCAGCAATGATAACCCCACAACGGGAGTCATACTTCCACAGCAATCTCAACATCATCTTTGTTCATTACCGAGTTTCACAAATACTGTCAAACACCTACAAGCTTTATTGAATTTCTAAAAAGCCAGATATACGGTATAAAGAAGCGCTTTCACCAAATTCCATGAATCGAACCACGTCTTGAGTTGGGAGCACACTGCAAGACCCTCACAGCCGTTACCAGTTCTGAAAAGACTTGAAGTACACACTGACTGACTGACTGGCTGACTGGTTTCAGCAGATTCCTTCATGGCGACTGAAAGACTGGGGATAACACATTTAAAGAATGCGTCTGATGAGGGATCACAGACTGCATGATCTATCACAGCAACTGAGGCCCACTGAGGTCTCTCTGCTCTGAGGTGTCTCTGAAATCTAATAAGACGAAAAAACAGGTATGGGCCAGGTTGCGAAGGGGTCGACGTCGGCAGTGTGGACTGCTACCGACTGCAGAAGGGGTTGGAGGCGAGTGAATGGCATCTCCTGACGCTGTTTCCTGTGTCCCGCCTGCTCCTTTTCGTTGGCTGTTGGCAACACGTGTTGGGTCAGCGGTCGGTACACGCGACCCGACTGCGTCCAGAGTCGGCTCAGAAAATTCAAACATGTTTGACCTTCCCCTCACACCCCTCTTTACCCCTCAAACACGAACAGATTTCTGTCTGTGGGTAAACAGCGATGTGAATATTTCAGTTCTGCAGAACCATGTGCAATTGTGCACAGGACGCAAGTACAGAACAAGTGAGCGTAGGTTATTAGAAAAAAGCTTCAACTACTTAAAAGCTTGATAATACTCTACACCACATTTAGGACTTAATTTCTGGAAGTGGAAATGGGATGTTATCGAATCCCCGTTCCCAGACAGTTTCCTCAAGGCTGAGCCCCTCTGTCACCTCCGGGAACACGGGCGTCCGTCAGTCCAAGTTAGCCGTGAGCTCCCATTAGGAAAAGGAAACATGGAGCCAGGCTCTCTTTACCCCTAATGCACAGAAATCCTGCCATTGTGCCTCTCCCCGGGGGGTTCAGGGATTTAAAGAAGGAATCCAAGGTCCTGCACAGCATCGTCCATGAGAAACAGAATAACAGACCTCAGTAAATTCTTTGGAAACAGCAGTGTGGGTCAGACCTGTGCTAAAAGGTATGAACAATCGAGTAAAAATTTGTCAAACACAAACTCCCTTCACATTACATGTTGATGTGCCATGCAGCAAAGCGAAGCATGGATGAACAGTCAGTCTGCCATTTTTGTCCATGTGACAAGAACAATGTTTAATCGGACTCTGGTTTGGCGCTAAACATGAAGGAAAATGTGTGTTTTTTTTTCTTATGGAGATTGAATTTCCATTGTAATTACATGTAAACTGATAGCTCTCCCTTTTGTACATTGTTGTATTTACTCATGTTACTCGTAATGCCTCCAACCATGCCTGCACGCTTGCAAATGCTATCGTCAATCTTGGGTAAACTGATGACGGCTCAGCCTCGGCCGTCGGATTAGCGTTATTGATGTAATGGGGCTTTGAAAAGATACTTTACAAACCAAATAGTTTTGCAACTTATGTCCAATAACTCTGAGGGGGTCGCTGAACGCGGCTCAGACTTTTCTCATGTTGCATAAGTTGCTTAGCAGATGTTTGAATAACCGATTGTATCACTGAGAACATTAACAGTCCATTGCTGAGTCAATGAAAAATACAAACAAAGGTTGCCCGATGCAGAGGTTGCAATAACAGTGGGGTTACTGTACTGCAATAACCTGAATACTGAGTTAGATTAGATTAATCATACATATGGCTTTATTACTGGGTACCTGAGGTCAATGTGGCTATTAAATTGACTGACAGTCCTGAAAACTGGACGTAGGCAGATTAGACCAGCAAACCCAGCTGACCCAGGCAGACGGAGCGCCGCGCATCAATCACCATTAGTAGCCCTTCTCCAGCGCGTGAAGTGGTTGCTTCCTTTATGTTTTCAGAGTGCAAAGATTACAGAGTTTTCAAAAGGTGAGGGTCGGCGTGGCACAACGATGCGCGTCCCCTGCCTCCCCTTCGAATGCCCGTGGCAGCGTTTGACCTGGGCCACCCGGGGGAGCTGCCATGCTCGCCCCTAAAAGTGGGAGGTGCAGGTTGGCAAGATTAGCCTGGATTAGAGTTTATCCCCTGTTACCAGCAAGAGGAGGGCGAGAGCAGCACTCAGGAGACCGCTGCCACGAGCTAAGCCCGTCCACTGTTGATATAATTTGGCTTTTTTTTTTAACTAAAGAGAACTCCAGTAAGTGAAATGTGCTTGATTAAGAAGGTTTTGGCCGCTTATGGTTCGTAGAGTGCCGATGAAACGAAATTGATCCGAATTGATCAGAATCAGAATTACTTTATTAATCCCAGAGGAAATTCTATATCCCTAAATCTCTGGCAAATTCTGTACCTGGTGTAGTGCATGAATGCTCCACTATTTCACCTGATGACGGGTTTCATATTGCTTGTTGATAATATCCTTTCACGCGAGCGTAAATGCAGTAAGCATGAAGAGGTGAAAGGTCGGGCAGGCTCCACCCGCGAAAAAAGGCATTAACGTCAATTTATTCAACGAGGGCGCACGTATATGAATATGTGCAACCAGTCATTAACTCCAAATCACAGTTACATCACAAACAGCCCTCATGAATTTCAGGGTTGGCTGTGATCCAGGCCTGAATCGGCCTTCGGAGATCGCCGCCTGCTGCTGCTGCAGCCGCCGCTGCCGCCGCTGCCGCCGCCGCCGCCGCTGCCGCCGCCGCCGCCGCTGCCGCCGCCGCCGCCGCTGCTGCCGCCCCTTAACACAGACGCTGACCTGCCGCAGTCAGGGAACAGGGCTCCTACTGTACAGGGTCAAATATAGTGTGCGCCGCTCAGTTAGAGCCTTTATCCTCTTCACGGCGATGACTGCTTCCATTTTCCAGCGCGGTTGAGCCCAGCGGCAATCCCAGCCCCTCACCCCGGCAGCGGCGGCGCCCAGCTGAGGCCACTCACATTTCCACTTGTGCGACTGTGGCCTAAATTGTCTCGGCCTATGAAATTTGGATTGCAAACTTCCAAGGTAGCATAAGAGTAAAAAAAAAAAAAAAAAATCAAAATAAGGAAACTGTTTTTTTTTTTTTTCTTCCGCGCCTCCTCACGGTTGATCATATGTCAGGTGAGGGCCGCAGTCAAGCTTGCGGCTAATTAGTTAAAGCGGTTTTGCAGTCACCTTCATATTCATGCCGTGTATTTTCAGGTTTCAAAATACCATCACCACATGGAAGCATCCGTGGCATCTTATCTACGTCCTCCTGTTGCAGCGCTGCAGCACCACGAGAACGCTTGTAAATCGGATGGCTAATAAATCCAGCATGGCCGATACGGCGTTGCAGTGAGCTTTATGGTTTTGTACACCAGGTGGAGCCATTTATGGATTCAGTCACGGTGGTTTGATTGACTCGTAACCTCAGTCTTTTTCCGTACTCCTCTCCTACCGATCCCAGATCTGATCTACCTGCAAAATTAATTTATGAGCTTTTGCAGAGAACACTGATTTCATTTAGTGGAGATTATTTTTCATGGATGGTCACATAAATATTATAATAGGTGGCATATTGTTTTTCAAGGAAACAACTCGTAAAAAGGCAGGGAATGACTGGACAAATTTGTTTTCAGCTCTTCTCCGTTTTTCACAATGTCGGCGTCAGTGCATCTCAGGAGTGATTGCGGTGTAACATCTGTACTTATGGGGACCTTCCAACTGAAACTGATGGAGAAGCAATCTGGAAGCAGTAGACCACATTTACTTTGAGGATTCGTCCTTGTCGGTTTCATGCGCCACGATCGAAGACAGAAACTGAAGGGACAAAATCCACCTTCGTGTCCTGACAGCGCACGCACACACACACACACGCACACACACACGCACGCACGAACACACATGCACACAATAAAGATAAGAGCTAAAGAAAGCAGACACTTATTCTCATGCAAATAAAACCTAATGGCTTTAGCTGAATACCTAATTAGGGTCAGCGAGGGCAGTCTAGGGGTGTGTGTGTGTGTGTGTGTGTGTATGCTAAACCGACAGTTATACAGTTTCAATGTCCTTCGTCTGGAAAAAGCAGCGTATGGCAATCTGATCCCACTCGCCAGCAGTGTGACATAAAGAAGCCGTCGTCTATATTCATGCGATTTGAACAAAGCGACTGCCTAAAGAGCAAAATACCTGAAAATACACGACGTAGGAAATTCCTGTACGGGGGCATGCTGATGAGAAGAGTTGCAACACTTTTGCAGGTGGATTTCTGCACATGAACTTAGAATCAGCTGCAACATGCAAGCGCTGTGGATTTGGATCTTGCAGCTTCACAAAGTAGGTTTCAAATTGATTTTTATTGAGTTTCACATCCGACTTCATCCGGCAGAAAAACCCCCCTGGTGACAGTAATGCTGCATCACGCAGCCACACGAGCGCTCAGTCAGCTGACGGACGATGGTGTCTCTTTCCAGAGTGTGGTGACAGCGTGCATTGTTATCAAGGGGCTACCAGCTGGGTTGCTCTGCGTGTGCGTGCGTGCGTGTGTGTGTGTGTGTGCGCGCGCATGGGTCTGAATGGGATGGGGACAGAGGAGTTTAGGAATGTCGGGTGAGTGGGAATGGAGTGTATGAGACTCTGTGTGTGAGACAATGACCGCCCTCCTGCTCTGTCCCATTCATGGGACTGCCCTGAGTCATCGCCTTCTCACTGGTCAAAAGACGCGACAGATTTTTGTTCAACACTTTTACTTGCTGAAACAACAAAAAAATATTTCTATGAAACGAGGCAATTCTCCGAAAGGGGAGGGGGAAGAGAGCTAAGTTGGAGCCTCAGTGTCTTAAACTCTCTCTATTGCTATGACAACAAGTCTGAGGCAGATGAATTTGGACTACAGGCAAAGAAAAAGCAGGGCGGAGCTGCATCTTGTTGTGTTTAATATGTACATGAATATGATTCAGAGCATGCAGTCTGATGAAACGCGGACTTGTGCTCCCAGCGGAGCAGAGCGCGCTCCGAGCCGGATTCCTCACAGCGCCGGCGTCAGCGACCGTCAGTCGGCCTTCCAGTAAAAGTCGCACCGGCTCCCTTGATAGGAGGAGCTCCAGAAAGAGTCCAGCTCCCCAGTGTTCCAACTCAGAGAAACTAGGAAACCGGCTCAGCCTGCATGACCCAATTAGAAACATCGGTCTCTGTCGTGCCCATCCAACAGTCCCACTTGCCCAGCTCCAAATAGTTTACCTCATGCTGTACTCTCCAGATCACTCATAACCAGCTTGAAAAAAAAAAAAAAAACGAGCTACTTTCCCTCCCTTTTGCTGCCAATCTTCGTTTATATCCACTCTAGTTATGACATAGTTGTCTGCCGGAGCCCCGTGATCCACTGGTGAGAATTCACCATCCAATCATGCATGGTATTCCCCCTTTCTGTCTCTCCTCCAATGTAAACTGGGACTGGCTCCAGGTCCCTGATCCTAGCTGTGTGCCCTGACTCGAGCTATGCCCCCCAAAATGAGGGGATGGCTACAGTAATGGATGGATTAGTAGTAGGGAAGACGCCCATTACGGCCAAATCCTTCAACCGCTGCGCCCCGAATAAGCTCGCAGATGTAGTATTTGGACGGCGTAGCATTTAGTATTAAATATCTGACGAAGGGACTGGAGTAGAGCAATGACCTTTAATGAAGGTTTGAGAACTTGACCTTTCTTTTGGGCCCAAAGCCTTCAGAACTATCAATAGAACCTGAGCTAAATTGGAGGCACGCAAAGTGACCCACATTTCCTGCGAATAAGGGCAATCAATAGAGCGATGGCAGATGACATGACAGGGGAAGCGCGGGCCTGCGATTACTGGAGAAGATTAGAGAACGGGCCTGTCACCAAACTGGAGAAGATAATCTGCTGGATGTCGAGTGTTTTTTTTTAAATTTTTTATGCAAGTTATTACCAAGCAGTGGTGGAAACTGGGCATGTGGATGCCAGGTAGAAGGCAGCCTCCTCAGTCTTCTGGCTCCCATGGCCTCACATGTTTAGGTTAGTTTATGACGGAGGTTTTTGCGAGGCCACGTTTCTCATTTTTGAGAATGATTTTTTTTTTTGGTTTGTGGCAGGTTGTTCTTAGATGAAAAGGGGAGCCGTTTGTAAGAGAAACTCGGTGAGTAAAAACTTAAAAAGCCCTAATTTGATGTTTAGCTCAAAAGAATATCATGAGCTGAAAGCGGATATGTTGCGGTCCCATGAGGGGCAAGAACATCAAACTGCAAGAAGATTGCACAATAACTTATTCCTGAAGAATGCTTTGGCGTGACGATGTTTCCCTTTTAAAGAAATATGAACAACCTTTTACCAGGGTTCAAAGAGAGTTATCGTAAGCGTGCCATAACTCAAACGACTAGTGGTAGCACCGCAAGCATTAATGTGCACTTCCAGAGCCGCCCATTTGTGGAATTACTTCCTGTGACGGGCGGAAACAGGCTGCCGCCGTTGAGCGGCGGTGTGTCGCGCGGCCGCCGGCAAACCGCTCAGTCGCGGAGCGTTTTTTTTAAACGACGACAAGTTAAGTCCAACCGATGCAAAGCAGCAAGTCGCGCGACGCCGACCTGGCAACCGTGCAGGTTGTGTGGTGTGAATTTGGCATCAGGTGCGCTGGCTACTGTAGCAAGGTGGCGACAACCGACGTAACAGCTTCCCTGCAGGGAGAAGACAGGCAGCCCTGGCATGAAGTCGGCTATACCGCTACTCTGTGTGTGTGTGGTATATGTGTGTTGCGCCGCAGTTTGAGTGCCAGGCTGCCTCGCTCACTCCTCCTTGAAGGCTCCCTCTCTCTCTCTCTCTCTCTATCTCTCTCGCGCGGTGCCTGAAACACACAGACTCGACAGCTGAACAAGATGAATATGTTCACCTTGTCAGGGACAAGACTCGCATCATCAGGCACTGACAGTTTTGCACTGACACACCAGAAGCCGGCACGTCGGAAGGCACAAATCCGGAATCAGAAGCAGAGGCATCCTCTGTTCTCCGCTCTCGGTGACATTCCATGCCCATCCTTCCATCTATCTGTTCTCCACACCACTTATCCACTTAGAATCACAGTGGGACTCGGGTCTACCCCAGCATGCATCAGGAAAGCGGCAGTACATGCAATGACTGTGTGTGTCTATCACAGGCAGTATAATGTGGTGATATTTCTCACTGGACGCAGGTCGATTAAGATCTCTATTGATTAAGGAAAAGGGTTAAGCTGCTATCAGCAGCTTAAGAAATATTGCTGAATCCAGTAAGGTTCCCAGCCTTATTTGAATGTGTTTGATTGTGAAATCAAGCAGCAGGGGATTTTACTAGATAAATGGAGCCATCTGACTTTTATTTTCCCCCGGCTTCAGAGGAGGCTATAAAGTATAACCTTCAAATATTCTCTTTTCCCTCGCTGGAACAAATCCATTGCTCTATGTGAAATCTCCTTGAGATGAAGGCAATTATACAAATCAGCTGCAGGCAGGACACATAGCACCAGAGTGGCTAATCAAAGTAATGTGACCGCGTGGATCAGCACCAGCAAAACAGGGCAAACAGGAAGCATCGTAGATAAATGTGCAAATGAAATCCAAAAAAAACAAAAAAAAAACGTGGATGCCTAGAGACCAAGAACCAAAACATGGAATAACCACATTCCCTCACTGACGGACATGCTAGCAGGACATCTAATCGCCCGTCCACTTTCATAATCCACCACATGAGCATCTGTAAACATGCATTTGTGGCCATAAAGACCCATCTGGTCACCCAGACAACCGCATTATTTTTTTGGAACCGCATCTTTATGTGCACATTTATAATCTGCTGAAATTTAGAGACAAGCATTAAATCATCTGACAACAAACCGTGGCCGGACGACGCCTCCCATAGCAAGATTTGACACATAGTTGTATCTATATGGATATGTGTGTATATATATTTATATATATATATGTTTATTTTTTCTGAAATTTAATCCATAGTTCTTGCGGTTTCACTAATGCCATTGTGTCATCAGCTCTTTTCCCTGCTTCAACAGGAGTGGACAGAAGGCTTCTGCTGAGATTAAGAGGATCACAACCACAGGATTAGTGATTAGCATCTTACTTTCCTGGATTCCTCATTTGTGTGAGTGACTCAAGCTGCAAGTGTTGATTTACGCGCTGGCGGGAGGGAGAGGGCGCCTCGGTATAAACGTTGACGCGGCGGCACCCAGTTTTATGTCGTACTTGTACAACAGCCATCGCTCGTCTGAGCAGAGCGTCTTCAGTCGGTCGCAGCGGCGCTGCTGAAAATGACGAATGGCTGACGATTAACACGTAGACGCCGACCAACTGCACTGACTTGAGGCTATTTCTTACTTAAAGTTTTACGTCCCTCAGAGAACAAGTTTTACTCTGGTTTTGAAAGGTTTTTATCTGGTTCTTTAGTCTTTTTTTTTTAATGAAGTTAATCAAATTGAAATTACTATGCTTAAACATGAGAAAGACAGCGAAAAAAACCAAGCAAATCTGAAGTAGCTGGAACAAAGGGGGACTTTGCCGATTTTCAACCAAATTTGTACCACGAGAGTCTGTCCAAAATCCCCTCCATGTCGCCTGCAGCCAGGACGCCTGACGCCAGGTTGTGCATCCTTGTCTTCACCGTGCCCGCCTCCACCGAACATCACTGGCTTGTTGACCCATCCCCAACACTCTAAAGTTGTCTGAAGTCGACTGCAGTCTGAGAAGCGTTTCACAACCTCTAAAATCTCCATCCAACAAACGCAAACAAACAGACTGATGAATAACAACAGCTGACATCAGATTTAAGTCTCAGCACTGCAGGACACCAAACTTTGACAAACCGAGTTCATGTGCTGAACTATTTTTTTATGATCGGGCCTCACAAAAATATCTTTTGCACAATGTTGGCTTTTTTTTCCCCCTCACGTTTATTTTGGGATCCCGAAGTAATGTAAATTTCCGGCTCTTTTCTGCGACAAAGCTTTGCCGTAACATTATAAACACGCCGCTTCTGCTGCGCACGCATCAGCAGCATCTGAATGAAACTGGCCTCCATGCGAATCCATGGCGACGCGGCGACGGCCCAACACAGCCGCTTCATTATCCACGACGGAGGAGTTGGTCGGAGTTCAGAAGGTGGGCGTGGCCTCGGAAGACAACTTGTACTATTGTGGCAAAATTCTGAGCAAAAAAAAAGTTTTTTTCTGTCGCCTCGACCATGTGGCAGCAGTTTTAAAAATAATCTCACCGTTCATGTTTCGACCTAGTTTTGCTACGGTGGCGAACCTTCCCTGTAGCTGTGTCCCTCTGAGCTCATCCCTCGAGCTGCGCGGCGAGAACGGAGGCCCGCGGCCGACCCCTGGATCTCAAGCTCATCGGGGCATTAAGATGACTGATGGAGGAGACGTCCTCGCCAAAGCCCTCTCCGACAGACACTTCCTTCTGAAATTACATTCTTCCACGGCTTGTTGTCATGGCAATGCAGCTCATGTACTTTGTGAAAGAAAGAAAAAAAAAAAAGAAGTGTCTGGAAAGCTCAACGCTTTTCAGCACACATCAGTCCACACACAAGAAAGAACGCCGCTGCCCCCAAACTAGGAATGACATCATGGAAGGATTCTGAAGTGAATACAGATCTTTTTTTTTGTTTTTTTTTGTTTTGTTTCTTCGACTGCACACATGGTACTCGCTTTCCAAACCTGCCCAGGGCCAAAGACAGAAAGGTGCGTCACGTTGCGTTTCAAAGGAAGTCGTTGCCATGGCATCCAAAAAGGAAAGATTCCATTAGATGGAAAAGTTTGCATGGGTTTCACATCAGGCTGACGCCTTCGGTCAGAGCACCGTGTGACACTCGGCGCTATTTTGACAGCGCAAATGACTGATGAAAAATGTGCATTAGCGTCTGCCAGATTGACCCTGTGACCTTTTCGGTTAGGGCTGTATCCCACTAAGCGCCCCACTCGTGCGGTGCTCTTGGAGAACCGGACAGATGACGCTGATGAGTTGCACATGTGCACATCGGCCGGTGGAGGTGCAACGGGGGAGGAGAGCAAGTTGGCGCCACTCGTGGCAGGATTTAACGGCAGAATTGGTCCATCAGTCTTATTCATAACCCCATTTTGCTGCAATAAAAATGTCTGAAGTGAGATGGACAGCATGTGCTTTATCCTATTAGATATGTCTTATCTTATTCGATAAAACACATGCTGGCAAAGTTTAGCCGGGGCGGGCATGATTTCCAACTGAAAACAGATAACAAATCAGCGCATATTTTATTTGCAATGCTCAGCTTGGCCTCGGTAACGTTGGACTGTGGGCGATTCCCGCCAACGTGTCAGCGTGCAGCGAAACTTATAGGACGCTTTAGACGAGATAAGATGCGAAATCAACATCGAAAGGCGGCAGCAAGAGCGATTCATCCTTTCATGAACGTTAAGTTGATGTCACCATTTGTGAAAAGTAGAAAATGTTATGAACTAAACGTGTACAATTTAATCAACGTAAATAATGGCACCATTGGCATTTCCTTGTAAGCCTTGCTTCAATCATGTCTGCCTGCAGAGTCGACGGCGTGTTCCCGAACGCAGCACTGATGCTAGCGATGGCTAACGCGGGCAGCCAGAAAAATCAAAAAGTCGCAAACGCCGACCTCACAACGATGAGTTAAAGCAAATAGCTTACCTGTTTCCATTCTGATGTGCGCGCTCTAAGATCTTCGTGCAAACTAAAAGCTGTCAATAAGCTGATGCCCGAATTCAAACTGGGCTAGTTGAAATGTTAAAAACTGAGTTGAGAGTTGCATCGAAAATAAAAATTGCAGGCCGCTTCGCTCAAAGTTCATGTGGCGACCGGACGCCTTCAGCAGGATTAGTCCTGTCTGCTAGTTCAACCCGATATTCTAATCTCACTACGGTCAGATTAAGTTCCTCCTCGTTGTCAGTTTCCCATCAGTCACCTTGTTAACATGTTTTGGCGACGGCCCAGCGGCCCCTCCCCCCCTCAATGATTCATCGTGCCTTCGCCAAATGTGGCATCCTGATTGAGTTACTTCGTCGGCGAAGTTATTTTGCAGTTTTGAGCGGATCGGCGTGCGTAGCGTCTCCCTCCACGTCAACGTGCTGAAACATTATATGTCTAATATTACTGAGCGTCATCTGATAATAGGATCCATCTTGGTGATCTGAGTGTTGACATGAGCCAAAGATGATATCACTTTCCCTGTCAGACGTCTCGCAACTGAACTTCATATCGCCCCTAAGCATGCCGTGACTTATACGCTGACAGGGTGTGTGTTTGTGCGGAAGGAGGGGAGGGGTGGGGGCAATTCATATCTATTAAAAACAAGACAGTGAACAAGTTTAAACAAGCTCTGGGGGAAGTCAAAAAAAAAAAAAATCTCCTGCCTTGCCATATTATTTACACTTATATGTTTTATACGCATCACACAGCTACAGCATGTTTGCACAAAACAGGTTATATGCAGAAAACTATACCACAACTAGCATAAAGTCAGGGAAAAATGCCTCGAACAGACCAGCCTAGTGCAGCACCGCCGCATCACACGGTTGGTAACCCGACTTTTTTGCGGCTAAAATGGGACGACCGGTCTTGTTTCCATTTGTAAACCACATAAAGTGCCAGGTGACTGATGTGTAAAACAAACTGCCACGTCCAAATCCAGATTTTAGATTATAGAGATAATTATAGGGTTATCCGGGCTAAATTTCCTTGTTTGTATAGACTAGATTCGTTTTCTTCATACGGCCGATCCCATAAAAAACAAGCAACTTTCTGTTTTGGCTTTGTTTAAAACTGAGAGGGTCTAATTACAGCCTGCGCGCCACACTGGGTTTATTTCTCTTGGAATGTTTCTGGCTACGCGGCTTGAGCGCTCCTCTTGAAATGCATACTCCTAATTCGCCAATTGATATTTTCCCTCCATAAATCTCTTTCATCGGCGAGACAAGCGATGAAAACCCGCTCGAATGCGTGCGCCGGTGAGAAGCCGCCCGCGGCCCGGCCAAGGCCGCGGTCGAGAGGTGGGGGGGCCCCCGTTCATCAGGCAACCAAAACGTGTGGCGGGAGGAGAGCCAGCGAGATCGCCGAACATCTGACGGCTTCCGCCCCTCATCAAAGGGCCTGTCGCCCCCTTCTGAAGCTCAGAGGAGCCGAAACACACACCGTCGTCGGCGCGGGTGTTGCTGCGAGAGGAAGTTGCCTTTGAGCGCGACGCGCGGGTGTTAGGTCTTTGCCAGGGCCAGTTGTTGAAGCTTGGTTCCCGTGGTGACGCATCAGAGAGCAGTAGGGATCATTTCCTGTCCCCTTCCTTAGATTACAGATTATAATTTTAAGTGTTGAGAGCATTTTTCGTGTTAAGTGAGGGAGTGGGGGTGAGGACAACCTGAAGCTGGCTGCCTCGAGACTAATTGCAAATATGTCACACCGCAACGTCGCTTCCAGCGCAGGCCTGGAACGTCGCTTCCAGCACAGGCCTGGAACGTCGCTTCCAGTGCAGGCCTCTCCATCCTCACTCAGGAGCCCCGCGCGGCTTGAGACTCAAAAGCCTTAAGAAGTGAACCAGTCCCCCCCCACCCACTCCCCCTCGCCCCTCCTCAGCTCCGTGGAGGGGACCAGCAAAACATGTTAATCTGGTTTCGGGCTGCAGCTCTGCGGTTAGCTGCGGCGCACGCGGAGTTGATTATCGCCTCGCGTCGCCAAGTCGGACTGAAATTGAGGAATCGCGTCCCCCCGTTACCATGTAAGAGAAGTAAGCCAAGCGTGCGCACCGGCCCTGAAATCAAACATCAGCAACCTCATTACTAGATAGTACAGAAGCTGCAGCCGGTCTAACAATACACTTGTTCTATATACTTCAAGCGCTGCTGCAGTTTTTGACCTCTTTAGGCCGCTTCCCTCCTCTGGCTCCATGACAAGCTGGAAATTTTAACATGCACAATTATTTAACGGCTAAAAGTACGGAACAAGTGAGATGAAACCGATGAAGTGAAACATTCAGGAACCAGTGACCTGACTCTGATTCCCAGAGGTGACCAAAAGGGCTGTAACCAGGAGCGCGTGTGTGTATGTGTGTGTGTGTGTGTGTGTGTGAGGGAAAGGGGCGAGCGTTAATGATATCAACCCCCGCGGGAGAAGGGTGATAGAAGAAAAACAACGCGCGGCTGCTATCAGTTACCTCCCACCTTTTCAGCCCTCAATCTGCCTCACATTCTAGGTCAGTAGTGTCTTTTTAAAGACGCGATTCAGGCCTCCGAGGAGTTTTGCTGCGGCTAAATAGGCCGCCGATGCCGCCTGACACCCTTAAAAAGGCACCAAGCGCTCTCGCAATGCTTCGAACTCGGCATGTTCCTGAAGAAAATGCGTTAAAAAAAAAAAATGCCGACAGACGTATGTAAATGATGCAAAGTTCATGACGGTTGCAGGATATAGTGGCGGCACGGTAACGGCGCCATCCGCATCAAGACTGGGCCCCCCAATGAGCGCCGCTTTTTACCATGCAAGACCATGGCAGGAAATCTCGACGTACGGGATGTTCTTGAACGCACCGCGACCGCAGCCAAATTTCACTGCTCGCAGCCAGAAATTGAAACCAAGAGATGCAGCCAGAAAGATTTACTTCTTGATATGTTTAAAAAGAAAAAAAAAAAAATCTTATCTGTTGCCACTTTAATATATCTTTAAATCTTATATCTCCGATTCGTCTGTTATGAGAAGTGTCAGAGAGCAACAAATCAGACAGAACGACTAACAAAATAAGAAAATATAGAGAGAGAACAACATCAAATGGGAAATTAATGGAAAATAAAATCTGGTGAATCAAATGATTGATTGGGACGTTTATTGTGGCTTAAGTATGGAGGCCCCAAAGTCTTGGAAGGGGCCCCAAAATTCCTACCTACGCCCCTGCAGCACTGAATCAATCACTTAAAAACAGGCTCTTTGTGCCAAAGTGGATTTTAAATCAGATATTTAAGCCTTTATGTAAACCTGCAGCGCCATGGCTGCCTGCCACCGACAAAACAGAGGGAATAACACAGATAATCAGCCATTCATCAGTGATTCGAAAGCTGAGGGGGCGCAGCTCGCCGCAGGATGACATCGTCAAATGCAAGTGGGGGGCGGGGGGCGCAAATGCAGGGTGGTGGGATGGGGGGGTGAAGGGGATCCAGGCGAGTGTTGTGATTGAAACGCTCCCCCAGAACAAAACCCCGCTTGTGCGATTATTGTTCAGCAGGCGCGCAGTGGGGCAAAAATCCATTCCACATGATGCATTCTTTGTTTCCAGCCAAACGCGCACCAGGCCCCCACGGCGGCCGCAGCTACTGTACAAAAGCGCCCCCCCAACCCCACCCCCCCACTTCAAAAAAACCCCACCACCACCAACAACAACAACAGCAACTACTGCTGCAGCGTTTACTCGGGTCAAACTGAGTTATGGTCGGTGTCCAGTCACAAATGTGGCGAAAATGTCACCTATTTCCATTCTGGCGCGGAATAAGATGGTTATTGTGGAAGTTATGTAATTCTGTTTCAGTCAGCATTGTCGTTAAAGGTTAGAATAAATTGACATACATGACATAATACACCAAAAAAAAAACCTTAAAATATATATATATATATATTTGCATCGCAGTTCGTGCTGCCTTTCAACAGGTGACGAAGCAGCGGAGTGGAGCCGGTGACGCGCGCCGCAGGCAGGTGAGGCTGCGAGCGCGCAACCGTGTGTGTGTGTGTGTGGGGGCGGGGGGGGGCCACGCGCGGGCACCGCGACACCTGCGCCAAGGTGAGGCTGCGCGCGCCGCCAGGCGTGAGCGTGGTTCGCGCCATCTGCGCCCCGCTGACTCACCTCGATCCATTTCTGCGCCTCCAGAAAAGCGGCCGCCTCGGTCCCGGGGAGATGCTGATGACACTGTCCGATGTCTGCAGCCGGACTGGCCATTGAAGAAGAAGCTCTCTGCGCTCCCAAGCAGCCGCTAAAGCCCGTCAGGTTTCGGGGTTTTTTTTTTGTTTTTTTTTCAAGAATAAAGAGAATTTAGAAAAATTAAATTAAATAAAAAATAAAAAATAAATAAATTTGCAGCTCTGAGCCGCGTTATTCCACCGAGAAGAGTCGTAGACCGGGCGGGCCAGTCTGCTCTCCTCCGTCGGTTGAAGGTGTCTCAGCGGCGGCGGCGGCACCGGCGAGGCGAGCGGACCAGTTGCTGCTCTCCCGTGTCGCCACAGTCGGCGTCTGTTGGCTAGACGGCGGCGCCAAGTCAGCCGCGCTCATGCGCGGAACTTCCGGTAAAGCCGCGCCAAAATAAAAGCTTTTGGCGAAGCGCGCAGCCTTTTATTTGGCCAATTATTATTCTTTGATATCCTTTCTTATTGTTTGAGTAGCTTGTCTCTGTGTACGCAACAGTGACAAAAAATATGTTAAAAATAAATACATAGGATATTTATTTGTTTATTTCCTCATATCCCTCCATTTTTTGGGATACTTTTTATCATTTATTAGCAAAGGATCATCAAGTTTCTTCGTGATTATCCAAATGCCGCAGAATGACAATATTTAATGTTGTATGTAGACATCAAAGGACTCCTCTTTTTTGAATTTTGAACAACCTGAGGGATGTCTTGATCTTATAGATATCATAAAATTCAGAATGATAGTGAACACTGCATCTGCATTTTTTTTGGCGGGAACCAGAAGACCTCGTTTTTTTTGTTTTGTTTTTTGTTTTTGTTTTTTTAACAAATTAAGGTCATTAATTGTGCATTTTGAGGGAATCCAAGCTTAACCGATCCGTGGTTTAAAACTAATGACTGGTGACGTGAACGCAAACAAATCCACGAGAAACGCACAACTTAGGGTTTCAAACCAGCCGGCATAACCGCCCATGCTCTTATTTTGATAGCAAAATCTGCTTGCTTCCGGTCGCCTGTTGACCGCCGCTGGGCAGCTTGACGCAGGCGGATTGACGGAGCGAGCGCGCCGCAGTGTGATTCGCTCCAATGGCCCCAAAACACACGCAGCTGCGCCGCTGCAGCGCCAGCCAATGAGGGCGGCGGCGCACCGGGGACCCGCACCGGGGACCCGCGCCGGGGACCCGCGCCGGGGACCCGCGCCCGCCTTCACCGCGCGGGGCTGCTGATGGAGCAACCGCACCATCTTTTCTTTTTTCTTTTTTTTAATCAATCTATCATTTATCCATTCTCATCAGCTTGATTCTGGCACAAATGTGGCGGTGGAAAGCTGCTCGACCCTTTGACAGTTTATTTTACTCCATTTATTTTAATATTTCACCACCTCAAACTCATTAGGTTCATCAACCTGGCGACAAAGCTCAACGTTTACGTCTGATACCAAAGTACAAAAGGTCTCAATATCAAAGAGTAGTAACGGAAGTTCTTGCTGTTTTTCTCGGGTTTGACCTTCCTAACTGTGCTTGAGGTGAAATTCATCCCCAAATTGCCGTGTGACATTATTTAAATTGCAATTAGATAGAAAAAAGGTAAATTGGCTGTAAATGCGCCTTGTGGTTAAGGAGGACCGGGGGGACGTGCGTGTGTGTGCGTGCATGCGTGTGTGCGTGCGTGCGTGCGTGTGCGTGTAACGGGTCTGTCACGTCTCTGCGGAGAAACGCGGCGGTTTGAGAGGTGGGCGGAGCCTCCCCCGCAGGTGGCGCAGTGAAGGTGCGCATTATGTTGAGGAGAGGGGCGGGTCCGGGCGGCGCCCCGCCCCTCTGTGTCACCAGCGCTCCACTTCCTGGATTGAGAAAAAATAAAAATAAACAGTTAAGTGGCTTCCTTTTGCTTTGGCCCACAAGGTGTGTGTGTGTGTGCGTGTTTGTGTGTGTGCTTGCGCGTGCTTTCGTGTTTGTGTGTGTGTCTGCTTGTGTGTGTTAGTGTATGCGCTTGCGTGTGTGTGCTTTCGTGTGTTTGTTTGTGTGCCTGTGCTTGCGTGTGTGCGTGTTTGTGTGTGTGTGCTTGCACGTGTGTGCCGTGGTGTTTGTGTGTGTGCGTGTGCTTGCGCGTGTGCTTTCGTGTGTTTGTGTGTGCTTGCGTGTGCTTTCGTGTGTGTGTGTTTGTGTGTGCGTGTGTGCTTGCGTGTGCTTTCGCGTGTAATTGTGTGTGTGCGTTTGTGTGTTAGTGTGTGTGCTTGCGCGTGTGCTTTCGTGTGTGTTTGTGTGTGTGTG
>CAAKHG010042849.1:17211-34546 GCA_901007715.1 Dactylopterus volitans | reverse complement strand
CAAAGGAACACTAAACGAGATAGTGGAGGCGGTTTGATTTCACTAACGTAAAGCTTTTCGCGTGTGTGATCACTCAAGCTTGGTTAATGCTTCTGCATTGAGGTGATGGCATACGATGCGCCGGCATACGATACGCCGGCTCACTCTTCCCCCTCCAAACCTTACGGCGTTGCTTGATATTCACCTCCAAAAAAATTATCACCTTGCGTTGCGCCATGTGGACCGCAAGGGCTGTGATTGGACGGCTTTTAGAACATCATTTCCGGTATGTAGCCTCTCCCGTTTCTCTTGCCCGCCAGACCGCCATTTTAAAAGTGTTCGTATCAGACTCACGGACAATGGAGCGAACTGCGGAGCGTCTGAGTGAAGAAATTCGGAAATATCAGTACTTGTATGATCCGATTACTCCCACCTCTAATAACTCTCTCTCTCTGTCATCAGTCGCCATTCTTCACTACATCAGGGATGAGTGACACAGGAAGCTAAAAAGCGAAGCATCAGACGAATGTTGGGGTTATGCAGTACTGCCCCTAGTGTTTTGGTGGAGAATTGCACGGCACGCATTCAACCCTGGCACAGAACCTCACAAAGGTAAACAACGGCGTCTGAAAGGATGGCGTGGTGACGACGCAGAAGCATAAACCAAGCTTCAGTCTTGGTGGTAAACGTAGCATCAGCTTGATTGAAAAATGATTGACACCAGTGACATCATTGGTGACATTACTGGTGTCCTCCTCAAGGGGGCGTACTGCTGCTCACAGCTCACAGCTGGGCACTCTGTCACCCACTTCCATGAGCTGAAAGGATTTGGGGGATTGGTGTCAGAAGCTCTGCATCCTGGGACATGTAGGCACTGACTGCACAGCAGGAGAACAAAGCTTTCTAATCAATATGACACACAATGACGAACTAACTGCCTCAATTAACATCGAACACTGACTGGACATGCACATGAAAAGTGGTGAATTTTCCTTTTAAGAAAATATCTGTGCCAGTTATTCTTGCCAGTTTAAAATCCAATTCACAGTCTATTAATAATAATAATAATAATAACGAGCTCAGGTAGAATCCATCCCTGTAATTTCACCGTAAATTTCAACTGATGCTTTATGTATTAAAACTCTGATAAGGTTCAAATTATTCAATGTTTAACCTTTTGGGAACAGTAACGCTAGCATCACAACAATGACACCTTCTAAAATGTGCATCTTGCGTGTGTTAGCACAACTGTGCACAACAGTATTTATTAGCATTCATCTAGAGTCATGTTTCATCCAATTTTTAGGTCTCTACTGTCAACTACTGAGAAACACCTGGCTCGTTACATGATAAACACTCGAATATCTTCATCTACTAGGCAGAAGTCTTGTTTCTCAGGGAGCCGCAAAATTAGCATGTTGTGTTTAGGATTGGTTGTGAAAAGAAGTTTGGAATTGTTTTTAATGCTGACTGGTTTTCTTGTCCACTGGGACCCAAACAGGGGAACCAGCCAATGAAATTAAAGGCTACTGGATGAAATAATCTGGAGGCAAAAGGGGGTCCAACCCAGTACGAGCAACGTGTACCTGAGAAAATGGCCGGTGAGTGTATAAATCAAATACGTTTTTGAGGATGTTTCAGACATTTACATAGCTTGTCTGACTAAACTCACTTGCACACTTCATTCTTTCATTCTTTTTTCTGTTTGCTTCCCTTTACACTCCCTTACACTTTTGCAACAAGTAACTATTTCTTACGCGGAGCCCAGAAAGAGTCGCTGCTACCGTAACTAATGGCTAAAAGGGATCCAAATAAATTGCTCTGGTCATTTTTCTATCTACGAAAAATAGATACCATTATAAAGAAACTCCTTTTAAGGATTCTTTACTGAACCAAATGACTTACACTTTGTATCCAGTATCTGCTATGCGATTTCCTCTGAGGAACGCAAAGTCATCACGTAATTTCAAACATGTGGCAGATCTTCAGACTAAATAGCTGCATCACCGCCGCGGCGACGACAGTCCACCTGCTCATCTTACTGTCATGGAGGAAAAAAACAGCCTGAAACGACGAACTACGACCAATTTTTATTCCAGCGGCTTGACAAATCGATCTGACCCTTATTCGTGGGGGACACGATGAAATTCGTTCCAACCCAAACAACCTTGCATGTATACGCGTGCACGCACACACTTACCATCTCTCCAAATGCTGGCGCAGGCTTTAGTGAAAACGAAGCAGAGGAGGAAGAGAAAGAAGTCATAGATTAGAGGAATGATAACTCCAAGCATCAGAAACGGTGAGTGCGCTAAACGTTCAGTACAAGCAGTGGATAAATAAAAGCACATCAGTTCCGCAAATAGGTTATTAAAAGCAGTGGGGGCAAAGCGAAAGCAGGAGCAAGAGGCGTAGAAAGTACATTTCATTGTGTCTTCTTAGTTTTATATGATTGAGTGTATTTTGTGTGTGTCATGTGCCACATCCAACCCCCTCAGCTAAATGAAACACTGCACATGACTGCTGCAAAAGGGGGGAGAGTTCACAGTGTCTGATAAATTATTGTTGGGTATAATAGCTTGAAATGCAAATGCAAGAGAAAGAGAAGAGAAAAAGAAAAATTTGACAACCCAAACACCACAGTAGCATCTGCCCGCAGGAAGCTCAGGCTGCTGTTGGCAAAAAACTTCCAGCGCACTGAGATAATTACAGAGCCAGGAAGCAGCGGGGGAGTGCAGCTGTGTGCAGGATTTCAGGATGCCGTCTTAGTTGTTGCATCTCATGCCTTTGTGACGGCGTAGATGTGCCTCAGGCCTCAGGAGTAGATGCTCCGGTCACACGCCGTAATGCACCGACGATCACGCCGCGGGAAAGTAATTCACTGCACTGGTTTTTCAGTGTAAACGGAAGATGCACCGGTCACATTTGATTTGAACCCTTTCAACAAATGTGACACGATGGCTAGCACGACTCGGCAAGCAGTCACGGAGAACGTGTTACTGTTGTGGTGAAACTTGGTTTACAAGGCAACCCAGTGATCGTCCTATAAATCATCATGAATGGTCGTGCGGCATTTCACTCACAGCTGCTGTCAATCATGACATCACACCAACTTTTTAAAGCACAAAATAAGTGATCAAAACCAAACCCATCTACCTGAAATAAGTCCCATCCACTGGGGATGGGGATGACGTACTGCAGCCAGCCACCAGGGGGCGATTGAGATCTTTTATTTTTACTTCTGATGAGCTGTCATGCTGTCACGTTCATATAGTACATACCTATGTCTATGGTCAATTGTTTAAGCGGTTATTTTCAATGCAAAGTTGGTCAAAGTGATTCAGTGACTTGGATTTACAAGACAACACTGCTGAATAAGCTAGAGAGCTTTTGCCAAAAGCTGAACATTCCTACTGCGCATGAACTATTCTCTGTGCTGGGACAAGCTTCTGTGCGGTCGGAACCTCAATTAAATAAATAAATATATAAAGTGAAGGAAGTCAAAATGTAACCATAAGATTACCCTGTTTGCTGGAGAAGGATAGGAAGCCACAGTGTTTGGCGGCTGGGCGGCAAAGAATCATCTCAACCAAAATACACAGTCTCTCGACTGGATGCTTTCTTAAAAGGCCTTTTGTGTATTGATTTATAGCTTGAAGTTATTCGGTTAGAAGCTTGTTGACTCCCGCCAGTCGACGTACCAGTCTGTCTTTGATGGAGTCCGAGTCCTGAGCCTGGCCTTGCTTGGCATGAAGCTGCAGCTGGAGAGCGTGAAGCTGCAGGAGCTGGTCATGGACTTCTCTTTCTACCACCACTCGCTCGGCCTGAGCCTCTGTCAGCTCGGAGCGAAGGTCCACCAGCTGAGCCTGAGGGGGGCGGAGAGAAATGTGGTTGGAGCGGGTGAGCGGGACGGACACCAGAGGCATACATGTCGAATCAGTGCTTTCAGAGAATACAGAACAGTCCCTACGGAGCTCCCTCGAAAGCAGTCATCCAATAGGAGATCCAGTGAGAAAACACATGGGCAAAATATGGCCTGTGGGCCACAACCAGCCTGTGGAGCATCTGTATCCAGCCCACAATATCCAGAACAGAAAAAAAAAAGATCCCGCAAAAAACAATAAGTCAGTGATATGTTTCTTGATCTCAAGGTTGTTGACAACAGCGAGTCTGTGCTGCTGTTTAACTACATTCCAGCAGATGGCCCCATCTATCTGCGCTGAGGTTACAGGTTGGCATCATTTTCATTTGAGGGATCCAAAACAAGTTTGAAATAATGATACCGTGGCTTGTTTTTATGTTGGTAAAATTTTCGTTGTAACTCCGGGGGACAACTGACTGTCGTGTGAAACCGTAAAATAAATAAAGTCAATGTTTCTAACAAGTTATTATTTTTTTAAAAGGACCCATGCCTTCTCAGCTGGCTGACAGCCTACTGGAAAGCAATCTGTTATGTTCCCTTCATTCAGCACTTTGAGTTTCATGTTTAAATTCCACAGTTCAATGTGTGGCCCTTTGCTTTAACTTTAGCTGCGTCAATCCAGCCCTCTGGAGCTAGAGACAGTAGATACTGAGCACTATACTAGACTTTGTCTGCCTAATTTCTGAAAACACCATCTTCACAACACAAAACGGCAAACTCTTGGGGGGTTCATTTAGCAAACACTGAAACTGTTTGTCCGCCAGCTTCTAGTGAGAAGTAAGTTAAGTAGTTCATTTGTATAGCACCTTTTCCAGGAATAAAATTATGAAGTGCTTAACATAAAGAGCAGCTACAAAATAAAAGCAAAAGCATGCTGAAAATAAGGACACCGCACCGCAAAGCAGCAATGCACAAATAACAACATGGACAAAACCAGTTAGCCGTTTGTACAGGTTAACCCAGGGGTCTGCAACCTTTTCTATCGAAAGAGCCATTTTGCCCCTCTCCCTCCAACAACACTCAACTATAGCCGCAAAATCTATTTGACCATTAAAATGAAGCTACCAGTGTATTAAGTTGTGTATTAAAATTAATATGGCATTTAATGTGTCAAACAAAGGTTTGTCAGGTTTGGAGAGGCCCTCAGTATCGCTCCCTTTGTGCTCCTGGGCGTCATCTTCGAGATCACCCATGAGCCATCAGTTTTTGAACTGGCAAATCCCTTCTGTGTTCCTCTCATAGAAGGTTCCGCATCAGTAGCCACTGACACCATGTGGGTGGGATTTATTACTTTGGCGTTCAAACAATTAACCACAGCCTGAGAGACGTCTGCTCGCCGTCTTTGGCCCTCTCGCGACCCGTCAAGAGTTCACATATCTGCATGGCAGCGCTATCTGCTGAGTATCGTTGACATCACTTGACTCATCACAGGCGACTGAGTATGCTGGAGCTGAATTAATGTCCTTAATTTGTTGACTGTTGATGTTTGCTGCCGTCTTATTGGCCCCGTCACTGACGGTCTTTGCAGAGAGGCAAACCTGGACAATTTTTTGTATGTTTTTGTAGCCAAGAACAGGTGCGCTGATATTTCAATGAATGATTCTCTCATATATTCTCCGTCTGTTAACGGCTTACTAACTCCCGAGCGGCCGCAAAGCTAGCAGCAGTAGGTGAATTTGGAGGCATGAGCCACTTCCTGAAATTCTATTTCTTCTGCACAGCTTTCCGCAAAAGTTCGCAAAATCGCTCTTTTTCGTTTGTGTCCAGCTTGGTACTTTTCAGCAAACGCTGTGTGCTTGCTCCGGAAATGTCTTTCAACGTTGCATTTTTTTATTGTTTGCCAATTTCTCGCCGTAGATCAGGCATACAGGTAAAGCCAGCATTGTTGACGGTGAAGGCAAATAAATCTGTCCACGCAGAATCAAACTCTATTTCCCTCTGAGACTTCTCTTTTTGGGATGTATCCATGTCTTGCTTACCGGGGGTCAAAACGTCAAGACTAGCCCCCAGAAGGAGGCAGGGAGAGGCGCCGGCTGTAGAGGTGGACATAGAATGTTTATGCATTTTTTAGTTGTCACAGTATCACCTTGATCTCCAAAATAAGAGTTGTTCCCTTTGAAAATAAAAAAAATATATATAAATATTAATTTATTTACATACGTCTATTATTTTTTTCAGCGCTAAAGGGAGCCATTGCAAAGAGCCGGGGGTTACCAACCTCTCGGCCGACCTCTGGGCTAACCAAAAGGCATTGCTGAATAAGAACAGTTTTAGCAATTTTATGAAAACTTAACCGAAATCTAGTGATCGCAACAATAAGGGGCGAACGTTCCAAAGATTAAAAGCAACAGATTGAAAAGCAACCTTTGTAGACGGTTTGAGGGACAGCCAGCAACTTTTGCTCAGATGATCTGAGAGACCAATTTGAGATTTGAGGGATGTCGGTAATATATTTGGGAGCTTGACAATGCAAGGCCTTAAGGTCAGCGACAGCATCTTAAAATGGATATGAAATTGCACAGGAAACCAGGGATTTGAGAACAAAATTGATGTGGTATGTGATCTACTGTTACTGTATGGATGTGAATGTGAGGGAATTAACTTTCAGGGGAGATAATGACAGCTTCAGTCTTATTACTATTTAACTGGAGACAGTTGTCAGTCATTCAACTCTGGATTGTATTCAAACATTCGTTGAAAATGAATAGGAGCAAATCGGCTGGATATTATTTCCTTAAACATGATGAGCGATACCACTATAAACAGCTTATAAACTTTGAAAGAGGCAGCATGTATTGTGCGAACAGCATAGGAGCTAAAACAGAACCCCGCGGGACACCACATGACCGGGGATACAGATCCTGAGAAAATTCTAGGAGGAACCTGTCCATCGCAGAACCAAAAATATCAACCAACTGGTTCAGCCTGTTTAATAGGATACCATGACTGATAACATCAAAGCCGGGCTGACACCAATACAGAGCATTCCCCATCATCTGCAGCCACTGAGAAAAGCAGTTTCTGTTGAAAAACCTCAGATATGCGTTTCTCTGACCTCAAAGAACTTCTTCCTGCAGTTTGCACATAAAATGCGGCTTACAAAATAGGCCTACAAGTCATCGCAATGGTGGGTTCTTCTTTTGATGCCGACTTATAGAATATTTCAAAAGACTGGGCATGGAGCTATTTAAAAGGGATAGGTCGATAAAGGATGAAGCAGTTGGGACAAGTCAGAGACGTCCACCAGGGAAACAAGAGAAAATTAGTTCAGATATCAGGGACAGGAACCACTGATGGTGAGATGGTTAGATGATCTAACTGTATATGAAACATAGAAATCAGCAGTCCCAGCATTCCTCACCATGTCGTTCAGACAAACTAAGAGTTGGGTTTTTTAAAGTTGAAGCAGATGGACCTCTTTGGACAGGACAGGCAACCTGGTCCTCCAAATCACTATTTTATGGTTGGCTGTCATCATCGCACAGGTTAATGACAATGACTAAACTGCTATATTAACTGCACCGCCTCCTGCAGTTAGCGAGCTGCCATCTTTGCTGCCAGTGGACTGCTGCAGCCACAGCTGGAGGTTGATAAGCCTCCTCAACCCCCCGTGTCATTACTTCTACCTTGGTCTAATGCAGCAGAGTTCACCATGGTCGAGTATACTTGTGATTCCATTGTTTTAATAGAGACCCATAAGCACACAAACATGAACTATTTTACAATCACAACGTCAACTGAAATGATGTCTCCAAGGTACAACACCGAAGAGAAAAATTTGACCTTACACATGTAGCTGAGCTTGACTTTGTGCAGAATATGCACCTTTGATGGAATTTAACAGGCCAGTTGGTAATGAGCTGTTTAGAGTCTGTTTTTTCCATCTTCGGGTCATCATGACCCTTGCAGATGGCTCTGGACTACTCTCCACCTGAGAAATGCAGGTGCACACGTTCCTTTACATAGATACCAGCTGAAATGTGTCACACAAAATTGGTTTATGAGCTTTTAAATCTTTAAACTGAGGTAATGCGCCGAGCTCAAAGACGACATGGCGAACACACTCTTAGTGCTCTGTGTGTTGTTTATGGAGATACAGTATTTTTTAGATAAGGTTAATTTTTGTTATTTTGGGCATGGGACGGTTCATTTGATGAGAACAAACAAGCCGGCTGTTATTCCAAGCGTATATTTGTGGGTGGAACTTGGACTGCAAGATATTGTTATAAAATGGCAACTTCCCAACAACGAGGCTACGTCGTTGTCAGTCAGTCAGCCAGCCGATGTGCTGCTGATGCAAACACCCCTGGTGGGACAGTTATGAAACTGGAATGCACAAGATCCTGGTTAAAGAGACAAAACATGTAAAGAGATGCCATTGTAAGTTTAAATAAAAAAGCCTGAATAAAGACATGGTACCTGGTGTGTATGCATTTGATTAGCATGACTAAGCGGTGAGGTGAAGGGTCACCTGCTGACTGCATCGGCCTGATGTCCGCTCGTTCCTGCCAGACACAACCTCGTAATAACAGAGCACAACGCCCTATCACTTCATTTATGAATGATTAAATAACTGATACATGCTGTCCTCTTGTGTAAATCTTTATTGAATCAGAAAGAAGGGCGCCCGTTCCGGGCACATCGCTGCACAGTGAGATGTTACAGTCTAATTACTAGTACCACCTCTCAAGAGGAACTGATTTATTACGGTGTGAAGTAGAACATGCACGAATCCCAACCACTCGCGCACTCTGCAGGCCGACGGTGAGGAAATGACAGATCCGGGTTCAGCGAATGGTGCTCGGACATCGCTCTCGATGCACCGTTTTCCCCCAGAGTGACTCACCTCCAGTTTGTGGTTGAGCTGGAAAACCGTCTGGGTTTTGTGGCAGAGCTGAGCGAAGCAGGAGCTGAGGCTGGTCATCTTCTGCCGGCCCTCGTACGTGATATCCACTTGGTCCGGGTCTATCTCTCCCAGCAGCAGATCCACGTCCACGAAGGCCTTGTCGAACTCCTTCTCCAGCACTTCCAACCAGCGGAACATGGACATACCGGGACCGAGGCCCGAGCTGTGGCCCGCCGGCGAGCATCCAGCGGAGGCGGACATGGCTCGAGCAGAGCGGAGCCTGACGTTGACGTTAGCGCCGCTGCTAACTAGCTAGCTAGCTGGCTGGCTGGCTAACGCAGCTGACGAGCGCCGCTGATAAAAGTCCTCCGCCTCCAAACCGCGACGGAGTAACAGAGCTGGGAATAATAGCCAAAGCCGGCGCTGGCTAGAAGAGGAGAAATCAGATGAATTGTATTTTCGGGCTGTGACGGAAACAACTGTCTGACCAGGAAGTCCCCCTTCGGACTCTGGATGGTTTCAGCGAAGCAGCTACTAATGTCTGGTTCCAGAGGAAAGTAATGGATCCCAGAGCTGCTGCTGCCTCACACGACCGGAGGCACCAACCCCTCACTTGTTTTGTTTTTTTTAGCATATTCTGTATGTCTATTTTAATTCATCTTGGAAGGTCTTTTTTAATATAACATCCAGTGTTCGCCTGAGCTGCCAGAAGTGTTTTACACTGACTTAAATTGCCCTTTCCTTCACCTCATCATACGGTTATTATCAGGACTGATAACCAACGGCGGTGGAACCCCGTTGTATCATGATTGTATTGCATATTAAAACAGCTAACAGTGATAACAGTAACTTAGCTCGCATGTGTCACTTGTACATGAGCCACGTCCATTTATGCTGATATGCTTGGTGGTGTAAGGTCTTCAGATCTCATGGTGTTTGTCAGCATCCGGGGTCAGGGGTCAGGGTCCAGGGAACCCACACTCAAAGGTCTGAGTCACTGAAATGGTCCAACTTTCAATTTGAGTAAAATGCATCTCACCTCAAAAGTTAACTTCTGACGAATCCGGAAAACAAAAAAAAAGATTGTAACCACTGAAACATCTCTTACCAAAGTTAAATCTGCTCTTTTTGAGACTTACTTTCAATCTTATTTTCAGATTTTCATCTGCATTTCAACTACAGAAACATTTAATTAAAAAAATTGTAAAACCGTTTACTTCTCGATAAATCGTAAAAAGGAAAACCTGAATTCTTTGTATTCAAGAAGGAATTCAAACAGTATGTCAACCGCCCCCCCCCAAAAAAACAAAAAGCTATCAAAACAATGTTTAATTTATAATTTTGTATTTGCACATTACATCCATTTACTCAATTTTGTCCCCTCAAAGCATCTTCTGAGTGTGTGACTCTATTAATAATGATGTGTACTGCATGTTTTTATTTCTCTCTCTCACACACACACACACACACACACAATTGATCTGCTTTCCAACAACTGCAGCCTTAATGTGGTGGTGGAGTTTCCAGCGTCTCTTTGATCGTTGGAACGGCGCGTGCACGGTTAGAGCCTGCTGTCTGGGCCTTGAGCCATGGCACCCAGAACAAAAGGACTTCTTGGAGCCGCCACTCGGTGGAGACGCCACCTGCAGAGGTGTGTTGCCAAACAGACAGCAGGCAGGGACGCGGCAATGCTGAAAACCTGGCCGGATCGGGGCACCTGGAAGTGATGCCTCCCTGGCATCAGGGAAGGAGCTCATTGCGGATCAGCCATAACAAACACAAAGTCTGAGGATAGAGTGGGTGTGATGGTGGAGCAGCTTAGGGCCAAACATTCAGGTGACCGGAGGAGCAGAGCTGTCGGCTGGTCTGTAAACACATTTTATTCACGCTTCCAACCTCACAGCTGTATCGCTCTGCGCTCAAGCAGGCTCTCTGGTCTCGGCGTCTCCTCAGGTCTCACTTAAGCTCATGCATTATGTATAAACTGCAATTATTCCACTGCAAACGCAAACCTCACCCTCTTCAGCTCTCGGAAGTCGGGGTCTCTTTTAATTTGGACAAATGAATTTCTCAGAAACCCACTCACCCATGAGTAAGGCACAGTCACTATAGTTAAGGGAATCTTTTTGTGCTTTACGAGCATGTTAGCTTTTCTACTCCCAACACACCGAAGTTTCAACTTTCAGTTTTGAGAGAATGTTGCATTTTTAACACACAGACTTAAAAGTTTGGCTGTTTTAGAGACGGCAAAGCCTTACAACATAGAGTCCACTTGCACACATAACCTGGAAGGGCTTTACCGTAAACATTAATAACCTATTGAGGGCGGAGGGTTGATGGAGTTTTGTTTTTGCTGCTTCTCCAAAGGACAATTGGTGACTAACTTCAGGAAGGCTGGTAAAAGTCACAAAAACAGTAAGAAAAAATGTTAAGGATGCGCCTGGCGTAAGAACTGAAGAAAGACCCAGCTGAGGTGGCGGATTATTTGCATCTCCCAGTGACTGTGTGAAGTGCGCTTCACGTCTCTGCAGTATCAGCCGAGTCGCGGCTGCTGCTTCTTCTCCTCTTCCTGCTCTCTCCATCTGCTGCTCTGTCCTGGACCTCCTCAGTCCTGTGGTGAAGTCCGGGGCTTTCTGGGAAGCTCTGCCCAGAACCCAGCACCTGTCTGACTGTCACATTCAACCTGGAGCTCTGCAGGTACCTGGAGCACACCGCCCAGTCCTCCTCAGACACCGACTCCACCACGGCGCCGTCCCGCCGGGAGGAGTGCTGCTGCCGCCTGCCGCCCTCCATCACCGGGGCTGTGTGTTCCTGGGCCAACACAATGCGCGGCACCGCATGGTAGAGGAGGCGGCTCTGTCCTGACATCAGCATCATGTCTCCGCTGTGCATGTACATGGCGGTGGGGGCGTCCTGCCTGTGAACACCACCGAGGAGGAAGATGGCCGACTGTCCCAAACTATCAGAAAAGACAACAAGACACACGCTGTATTCAGAATGGCTGACTTTACCTACTATAATCAAACCTCATGGACTACATTCAATACGTACTTAAACTTCATGTACTACATGCCGTCTACAACGGTTATTTCTTCATACGAGTTTGATCTCAGCAACAGCCATGGGTGTGGTACTTTTTTGGTTTGCTAACCTGACAGGCCTCCAAAAACATTGTTGTAAATCTTCAAGCAGAATTTATTTGGATCAACCGCTCCAAATATTTGGAATCTATATGGTTACTTTGTTGCTATGAAAATGGTTAAAACCTCTTAAAGTTACACCTTAAGAGCACTTGGGTCAAAAGAAGCATATCTTGACTGCTGCTTTGCCATCTGAAGGGGCACCATGCACTATGGGGCCGCTGAGTCTGTTCAGTAACCCATCAACGCATGCACAAACTTCTCATACTGTGCAGTTCAAACACACTCCACGCTCAATTTGACGTCACATTTAGGAGAGATTCCATACACAGCCATAGCGTTCTTCACAGTGAGGACTTTAGAATAGTTGAAGCAATGATATGGCAGTTGAAAGCTCTTGCATGAGCAGTAAGTGCAGACTGAAAAAGCACAAAACATTTAATAAAACAAGTGGCGGAGGACAAGTTGACTTATGTTATGAAGCAGTCACAGGAAATCCACGCATTTAAGAGCTTACTTAAGAGTGACTCGAATCTACATCATAAATGCATCTCCAAAAGTCATTTTCGACCATTTCTTGCAGGGAGTTACAGATAAAAAAAGAAGGAGCAGCCACACTGAGTTGTTAGATGGAGATCTGCAGGTGCTGGACTTTGACTTTGCTGTTAGCAGATTCACGAGTCTGCAACAATAAGTCAGATCACATTTTGTCACAGAATAACTGAAAAAGACCAGCTACTTGCTGACTTTAAAAAAAAATTATTATTAAACAATAATTTGTTTGGCCACCCGCAGAGTTCTGGGACCTGGAGTATTGATCTGCACTTGCCGTTACCACCAGTAACTACAGGTGTGGCTAAATCAACCAGGCCTGAAATCTTGAGGACTGTTGTGAATTTAACCAGGTAAAGAGGAGTTTTTCTTTACCACATTACGACAGGCTAGTACGACATATTAATGCTTAACAACCATCAGCTTTATCAAATAACAGTCTTCTTAGCTGTGTCTCCTTAACTGGCCTCTCCCACCTGAATGACAGCAGTGGTCGGCTGTGATCCAGTTCTGCTTCATCCACATGGATTCCCAACGAGGAATCGGATCTGTAGTAGTTGAGGATTCCGGCCTCGGCATTGAAGCCCGGGAAGCCGCAGGCGGCTGTTACTTGGCAAGACAGGAGGTGGAGATCAGCCGGGAAAGGAGTGTAATGGTCTGCAGAGTACGTCTATGGAGCAGCAGAGCAAAAAGTTGGACCTTTACAAAAGAGAATGATCTTGTTTTCCTGTTTACGCATTTTTACAAGATTGACCACAGACAAATCAAAAATCCCCTCATGTACTTAACGTAATCTTTTTTATACACCAATAAAGTTTTGATTTTTGGCCACTTGACAGCAACAGAGACACCACTGACATGTCTTGTCTCCTTTAAAGGGGCAGGTTTTTTTTTTTTTCCTTTTTTAAGTGGGGTTTTATGAGTTCTTAATGGATGGTCAATATCTATCAAAGTGTTCCAGTAAAATAAAGCAACGAAAATATTCTAAATAAAGTAAGCGCTTAAAAGCATATTGATTCTTTTTAAAGTAAGCCCGTTTTAGACGAGCACAAATGCATTTTTCTCGAGTCCCCTGTCCTTCATGCTTCCAGTGGAGATACTCGCGCTGGGCTTCTCCAAACTGAGCACGCAACTCATACAACCACACTTAAAAAAAACAACTAAATCATCACTTTAAGTTGATATGTTGAACCTGTGACTGTTATTGTTTCAACATCCAGCAGCAACGTTATCGTGGCGCTTACCTTGGTATCCCAGTTGTAATGGTAGCCCAGTGTGACCCAGCGGAGCTTCTCCAGCAGGGTTTTGGGCTCTCGCCCTCCAGAAGGGTGACTGCAGTCGATCGAAAGATGGAGAACTCATACAGAGACGAGATGATGTGCACTCTCAATAAAAATCTAAACGTATAACCTCATCTGTTTGCTAGACACTTTTTTTTAAATGTGTACATCATGGCACTGGAAGCAGTCTCACCTGAGGCTGTGTATGCTCTTGCCCCAGATGTCATGAGTATCAGTGGGGGACATGTGCATGTCCAGGTTGCAGACATTGGGCTTTTGAGGGTAGGTCTTCAAACACTGTCTGACCCAGAAGGGTTGTGACCCCGACATGAATGGGTTGGAAATGAAGATGAACCCTAAAGAAAATTGGAAAACCACACATTCACTCTCACGGGGGAGCTGTGTTGGAACAAACATCAGTAATACCACATTTAAAGAAGACTTTGTCATCTTCTGGGTGCCTTCCCCCCCAAATGCGATACCTCTTCTATGCCTGGAGTACTAGTCAGGAACGAAACTGAAAACATTTCAAAGAATTCAAATGGGGGAGACGGCAACTAAGTGGATGGGTGGGGTCTATGCACTGATTCTGCTTCTCCTGGGCACTTTGGCTTATCTTGGCTTTCAAAACGACTCTCTGCATAATCCCTGGGATGCTCTCACATCCAGACGAGTAACAAGTCGAAACAGTCATCGGAAAAGAACTGAGGATGCGTCCATGCAGAGGAACCAGGCACATGACATGATGAAAATGATGTGAATCAACCTTGCTGCTGTTCCTGGAGGCTGATGGTGGATCGACACTCAACTCTCACACTTTATGGTGGTAAATTAGTCTCACGTCTGTATTTTTAAGCTCGCCTGTCAAACTCAACTTTATTATTGATCTCTGAATTGCTCACAGAGTATAGTGAACTCTTGGCCCCTTGCCGGGTAAAGACCTGCCAGCCTCTCTGTCAGCGTGGCATTTACCTGGGTAACCCTGCAGGCTGTAGGCTCTCCAGTCTCTGACAGGCTTTAATCCAACCCTCGCGGCATCCACGTCACTCACTGCAGCAGCGTCTAGTTTAACTGGAACTATCTGTCCAACACACACACACACAAACGCAGGTGCATTAATCTCCAGCTTTACTGATGACATATTCAGTCAGTCCCTGGGCAGACAAATGAGAGACCGGTCTGCTAGCAGAAAACAAGCCTACTGAATCCCACAGTCTGAGATTTGTTCAAGGATGGTGATGTATTTACCGCTCCCACTTACAAAGATGTAAAACAAGACTGCGGAATTTTGAGAGATACACTTTTTTATGCCACTTAAGATGGAATCAGTTTGTTTTCATGACAATCTAAATGCAAAACTCTGCCTGAAAAACATACTACAAGGAAACAGTGAAAAAAATGATAACCAGTAACCAGCAGCAAACCTACCGAGCAGAAAGGTCAAGAGGCAGTTAAGTGTGTCCACTTTAAGATCATAACATTTCAAGAGTGTCCACTCCCTTTCATAACATTTCTTTTAGAAAGAGCTTCATATTAATATCAAAGGTGGGTACAAGACTGAATCTTTCCCACAATGTCCTGAAAAATTAAAGTTTTTTTTTTTTTTTATATTTAAAGGTCTGTGGAGCTTATAGATTGGAGACCTAGTTTACCAGCAAAACACTTAGAGAAGAAGAAAACAGTGACACCGCCCCACCGACGGGCTCACACACATGACTCCTGTGAAATGTTGTGCCTTTTGTGTTGATCTGACAGTTTCCTCACCTTGTCGCTCGGAACACCTTTAGAGAAATCAACAACATCGCTAAAGTCAGGCGGAGGGTTTCTGCGCTTGTAAAACTTAAATATCTTTCTAAACGCATCCTCTCCCGTCCCCACTACGGAGGCTGCCATCTTGGCCATGTCGTGGCTCTTCTTCTTTTCGATATTTTTTGGTGGTTGGCAACCAATGAGAGGCGCATTACTCCCCCCTAACGGTGTGGAGGATATCTGAGCCATAATGCGCTAAAATGGAAGCAGTACTAACACATTTAAGATCAGATCAGATTCGTTAGTTTATCATATGCAGGTTAACACACAGTCAACCATGCAATGAAATGTTGTGGACAAAAATAACCAATTTAATCACTACTCCCAATACTATAAAACAATAACTGTAAAAAACAGAATATTTAAAGATATATGACATATCAAAAATAGGAAGACTATCAAAAAAAACTTCAAGGATTTTTACATGTGCAGTGCTGAGAGCCAGACATAGAGTGTAAACATTAAGGGTTCTAAAGTGTCTGTGTGTGAGTTTGCGTATGACAAACATGCAGTGATATTGAACAGTTTAAGTCGGGTTCGTCTTCCGCTGAATTAAATTATCATCTGATTCATTACTGGGAAAAGAACTGACAAACAAAAAGCTTCGGCGGGACAAAAAAAAAGCAATTGAACTTGTAATATTGCAAATTTCAATGGGAGTTCTTTCAAACGCTAAATTACATTAATTACGAACACGATGGGTCCACAAACAATTAAGCTACGGAGAAAGAAAGTCGCTGCTGAAGCTGAGTTCAGGAGAGAGGAGGAGAAACACTCCGCAGATTGGCGTCAGTGCCTCTTATATTTGATTAAACCTCGGATATCTTGATATTTAACAAAGAAATGTTGAGCATGAATCCCCCTTGTTTCATTCCAGACACAGAGACACACTCCACGCCATTGGTGGCGCTAAGGCGCCATTTGTAGCAGCAAAAAAAAAAAAAACAAAGAAAAAGAAAGAAAAAGCTTACGTCATAGGTCAAAGTAGTAAACATGGCGGCGCCGTCGAAGAAAGTATTTGAGGTGTTCGTATCAAAAATACCATGGACACTAGCTGGCAGTGAGTTGATATTTTTTAAACTAAAATTCCCAATCGCAGTGCTTCTGTAGACACCCGCTTTGTTCTGTATGTGACTCGTTATGCGTGTAAATGTAACGGCCTCGACATCACGCCGTCACCCATGGTCACCTCTGCTAGCTAACAGGCTAACAAGCTAGCAGCGCGTCCATGGTGCTGCGACGCTCTGTGAAAACACGCTTGTCATTGCTTGAAGACAGACGCGTTTTTTTGTGTCGCTGACCCTGAGAGTTACGGTTTAATGTTTCATCCTACACGCGATGTAGTCGTCATTATTCAAGCGACTCTATTAGATATGACATGTTGAGGACGTTGACGTAAGTCAGAACGCAGCAAACGCGAGCAATGTGACATTATTAGTTATGCAACGATCAGCCATAAGAGTAAAGCCACTGCATGTTTACTAAAGAATCTAATGCAACAGCCCTACAATAAGTTCTCCTTTCTGAAGGAGTTTCAATTTGTTTTTTTTTAATGAATCTCTTTTTGAGAAGTCCTGACATTTTAATGATGACAGAATGCTAGCGACGCCTCTCAGTAGATCCCAGTACAGTTCAACAGCATCACAAATTATAGGCACAACAACCATCGCTGAAATGATGATAAAGATTAATTTAAAATTCCACGTAAAAGTCATGCTATAATGGTGGTTATAATGTTATGACTGATAGGTGTAATCTTGTAAATGGGAAACCCACAGGAACAGTGTGGCTCAGCCAGGGCTGCACA
>CAAKHG010042849.1:0-15785 GCA_901007715.1 Dactylopterus volitans | reverse complement strand
CCTCTGGAGAGCGTAAGTCGCTGCTTAAGCTGAGTTCACGGGAGAAGAAGAGAAACACTTGAAATGAGGAGAGCAGATTGGTGGCCTCTTATATTTATTTAATATATTTATTTAAACTTCGGATATCCTGATATTTAACAAAGAACATAGAATATGAGATTGTGCAATACTGTGTTGGTGTCTAGAAAGGGTCAGTGTTCATTTTTCAGGGCCGATTATTGGGAATCACTAGACATTTGCTGCAAAAATGAAAGTCTTGCGTTCAAATTTCAGTATAACAGATTAACACCAACACAGACACACGCTGAAATGCCTTTAAACGTGTTTAATCAACACAGATATAGTCTTAATGCAACGAGCTCATAGCAACATTTTGTAAAAAAAAAATTCTTATATAGGTAATATATTTGGCTTGATTGCAAATCTCATGTTGTAATGATCTATAACAGTAAAAGCACCAACTCATTCAACAAGCAATTTAATGTTCACAATGTAATAGTTGAAATAAGTTGCAGCTGCGCTGGCACCAGTGTTTCTCAGTGTTATATGGACACAAACTAGCCCATTGACGTTAACACGCTAGTGGTTCGCATAGCGGTAAATCACATCATATTCAGGCATTTCCAGTGTAGTCGTGAGACTGGGTGCGATTGCCGTCGGGTTGTGGCGTTTTTACAACTTAAGCGTAGAGCATTGTGACGTTTATTGCTAATGTCGCAAGCTTCAACTGCCAGCTTTGTTGATACACCTGAGCTGCCCTACGCTGCTCCTGTAGTCTACAGTATTAATTGGTTGTCACATTACTTGTCACTAATAAGATATCGATGTGTGGCACTGTGGGAGGGGCATCGCTGAAGACCGCAAAGCAGTGTTTGGATGCAGAGACGACCTTTGCAATTTGCTTTATTTGATCAGATTTAAGAAAAAGAAATGATGATGAAATGTTGAGCTTTAAATAAAGATTTAATAGTGCCACTCTGGATAGGCTGAGTAAAGTGAGCTAATTTGCATTGTGTAACAGGAATAACATCCTTTTTTCTTTACTCATTCCTTTTACTCCGTTTAAGCCATTTATTTCTGAAAACGGTTATACAAATAATTATACACCTTCTTATTATTATTATTATCAATGTTATTAATGTTTATTATGTTACGTTCTATTTTTTAGGCAGTATGTGATTGAATAATAATTATTCTCAGTGGATATAATTATTGTGAACAGCAAATACAATTTACTGATTTTCATTGTTGCAAAAAAACCCCCACAAGTGTAAAGATTTTTTTTAAAGTAATTATGTTAAAAATCCTTGCGTTTTAATTTGAAATGAGACAGAGCCTGAAACAAGAGGATATATTCCCATCATAATAAACGCCCGCTCTTGTTGTTGGTGTTTCAGCTGCAGGTTCAGAGGAACAGGCAGCCGTTCGCTGGACAGAAATTAAGCAAAGACGGCGAGGACTGAAGCTCAGCGTGCTCGTTAACGGGGAGCACACGAGGGCCGGTGCGTGTACAGTACAGGATGCCCATGACGGCGTGACTCTGCTCCATTTGTGTCTGGGCGTCATCGCTTTCATGAGCCAGCGAGAATTTATTATTTATTGTCATCGACGCTGTTTCAGTTTGTCACACGCGCCATCATCAGTACAGCAAATGTCAATGCTGAGTTGTATTCATGTCCATGGAACTTTCTTTTTTTTTTTTAAACGTTTCTTGTGTATGGCAATAAAAAAAATTGTGTAATCGGGTATTGTTTTGCAACGGTATTGTGTTTTTCGGGTTGCCGTCATAAATGAATTCCTGCAGGACGTTAACTACACTCATCATGTCACCCATCTACTTCACGGTTCGATGTGTGGTGCATTCACAGATGCTCCTCTTTATACCTCAGTTGCATGAGCCGTTAGTTTAGTAACTGTTGCTTTTCCCGACATCAACAAGGTATTTCTTGTTGAGGAAGAGAACTGCTGTTTGCTGGGTATCTTCTCTTTTTCAGACCAGCCTCTATGAAGCCTAGAGATGATTGTGTGTGAACCCCAGTAGATCAGCAATTGCTGAAATACTTAAGACCAGCCCCGCCGGCACCAACAACCATGACACCTTCAGAGTCACTTCAGTCACCTTTCTACCACATTCCGATGCTCAGTTTGAACTTCTGCAGATCATCCTGACCATGTCTACATACCTGAATGAATTATAGCTAATTCATTCAGTTACCTGAAGTCATGTTGACTGAGCAAGTTGCCTTACTTGGTTAGAATAGTCCTCATATTTGGCTACTTAAGCCCGAATGAACATGTTACATATTTTTCCCCACCAGAGGGAGCCATAAAACCGTGGAAAGTGTATATCACATTTGCCACATCACCAGTGTTCAGCATCGCGCTACATTTGTGGAGGATATGTTGGCTCGTTGGTCTAGGGGTATGATTCTCGCTTAGGGTGCGAGAGGTCCCGGGTTCAAATCCCGGACGAGCCCTCCTTTTTACTCACAGGGGGTTACACATGCCTTAATCCATCAAAGAATCTTCATAATAATCCAATTTACACAACATGAATCCACTCCCTTGTAAGCATAATTTTCTAGCACTGTCTATTGTAGACGTTTTTCTATGAAGACATCGCTGTGGTTTCAAAACCAGTTTGTTGCTGTTCACAATGGAGAAAAGAAAGTTTAATGGCACTCATAAACTGGCAACAGGTTAGCAACATACCTGGATGTAAAAGGAGCATGTGGGTCCTGGAGCAAAGACTGGGTGGGGTTCACCACTCCTCAACACTTCACTGGGCAAGAATAGTGTTTATCAACATGAAATTGCAAAACTGCATTAAATTGTCTAAAGTACATGATACAAAAAGGATTCAGAGGATCTGAAGAAATCTCTGTATGCAAGGAACAAGGCTGTAAACCAACAGGCCTACTGGATGGCTGCAACCTCCGGGTCCTCTGACGGCACTGCGTTAAAAACAGGCATGATTCTGTGGTGACATCACCGCATGGTATCAGGAGCGCTTCCAAAAACCATTGTCTGCCACCACTGTTCATCACTGCATCCACAGATACAAGTTGAGAGTCTACACAGCAGTTCTTTAGACCTGGGTTCCCTTTAAGTTTTTTTTTAAAAAATCTTTCCAACTAACCCCATACAACTTCCATATCATTCAGTCCACCACTCACTGTCACTGATCAAAAATGATTTCACCACATTAGCACTGTGCTTGGAATCAATGTCATGCTAAAACCTTTTTCCCATCAGACTCTTTGAAGGAGAAATGATGAATCAATGATGAATTTATTTTTATTCCTGTCACCTACATTAAGTTGCACAAAATGATATATATAACACAAGACAAAATAACATAACATACTTTTTTTTCTCCCATCTTTATTTCCTCCTAAACATCACCTAAAGGAAAACACATAAGCAAGGGATCCAATTCAGTTGTCAAGGGCAACCGGTACGTGCTACGTTAAAAGATGCGTTTTGCTGCTTTCAATTACAATGGGAATTTTAACAAACGAATCCGCTGCGCACAGGAAGGACGCACCATCAATTAATCTAGTTCCAAAAGGGAACCAGTCAAAGCTTCATCAGTCTTTTAATGAGTATCGCAGCATGCTCCTAACTATGCCGAGCTTTGACACAAAAAGCTCCTTTAGAGCAGTTCTATCCTTAAAATGGTGTGATGGTTGGTTAAACCGCATCTGATAAAATGACCAAATAAACCAGTCTCTTGGCGCTCAGTAGTTTTGTTGACTTTTTTTTTAATCGTGTAACAACAGGAATCAATGACACTGTGCTTTTTTTTTGCACATATTCCTCGCGTCCAACACGTCTGACAGTGTCCTCCAGGACCCGGCTTCAGTCGCAAACTTGATATCGTATTCGGAATTGGGTTCGAGTCATGTTCGCCACTGAAGCGCCACTGAAGCGGCAGATTGTGGCGCGTCCGTGAACGCAGCACGTGTTGCAGCCAGCGGCGGCGGCGGCGGCGGCAGACCGGCATCCGAGCGGCGCAGCGCCGCATCACACCGACCGAGTGCGTCAGAAAACGCCGACAAACGCAGCGTTTTTTTCCGTTCTATTCCTGTGACTCATCGTCGGCGGCGGAGCTGCGATGCTCTTGACCATGTAGGACCCGACTGTTGGCTCTCAGATCTCAGATTTCTTTTTCTTTTTTTGTACTTTTGCCGGATAGACTCCAAACTGTGAAACCTCTCGACACGCCGCCCGAAGTCGTTTTGATCTCCTCGCCCCGCAGCTCCGAGTCAGGCGGCGAACTGTGAAAACTACCAAACAAGTCGCCGCTGTCGAGTCCCCCCGCACGGCTCCGCGATACATTCGCCCCGACGACACTTTCGCCATGAGGTAAGAGACTCTCCGTGCCCTAAAACGCGAGATTGGGGGGCAGATAAGTCACGATACGTGGGCGATATAGCGCGATGGAGCGCGGAGTTTGGGGCTGCGCCGATACGACTGCAGCGGGCGCGTTAGCTAACGTGTCAGTAGTAGTTGGGGTTCGCGACGTGTTAGCTAACAGTCGCACTCAGTTCCGAGCGTGAGCTTCCAGCACCAGTTCTGTGTTGCTGGCGCTCTGCGTGGTGCCTCGTCTTCGTAACACCGACTGGTTCGTCCAGCGGTGCCCGCGGTTTGTGCTGCGTTTGCGGGGCTGGGATGGCGCTCGCTCGCTCCTCCGACTCCCACACTGCAAAAGGGGGGATTATCTCTCAGCGCTGGTGATGATGGGTGGCATTTAATGCCACATGATGATTCTCTCTTTCTCTGACACACACACACACACACACACACACACACACACACACACACACACACACACACACACACACACACTCTCTCCCTCTCTCTCTTTTCTCTCCCTCTCTCACTCACACACGCTTTTGTTGACAAATAACCATGAATGAGTGAGCAAGCACCTTAAACCAGCAGTCTACCTACAGCAGGTATGCTGCTGCTGCTGCTGCTGCCTCCCATCAGACACCCATGGCGTTGCCCTTAAAAAGGGATCAGATGAGGGTGTGTGTGTGTGTCTGTGTGTGTGTACGGGCGTGCATGCGTGAGTGTTGTGTAACAAGGATGGAGTCTTTGTTGCACAGCGAACACGGATCCTTTTGAACAAGCTGCGGGGATGTGCTCTTTTTTTTAAAATGTCCGAGGCTGCTGACGCGGCAAAAAGGATCTGACTTGATTTCATTGAATTCCGATTCCAGCCTGTGATCGGCTCCGAGCGTGTACGTGTGCGTTAAAGTATGAAGCATGCTGTGTGGATGGGGCTGCCCTTAATTGAATCCAGCTGTTGGAATCTCTCTGTAGGCCAAACTGTGGTTAACAATAGCTTTGCTTGTTTCATGTTGTTTCCATGTCCCAGAATGAAAACCGCGCTTAACTCTTCTCTGCACTTCCATTTCTCCCTTTTTTTTCCGCCCCAGTCTTCCTCATCCTTTTTTTTTATAACAACTCTCTCACCAGTTGTCTTCGACCTCTGGTGTGTTTTGGGAGCATTAAGTGACCCTGAGCATCAACAAATCTCCGACTGGCGTTCGCTCTCAAACACAAGTCGTTTTTTTTCCCCCCCTGCTGTCTAAGGGAGAAATGTGTTTCCAGAAGGGAGCTATTGATGGTCTGTGGTGTATAACAGGTGTGTGCGTCTGTGTGTGTGTGTGTGTGAGTGAGTGTGCGTGAGTGGCAGCCCCAGCTGCTCAGAGCTGACTCATGCAGGACGCTCAGTGGTGTCATGCATTCACCAAAGTAACCGGTGTTTCACACGCCGGCCTCTGGAGTTAACTGACTCATCATCTGTCAGCATCCAAACAGATTTGTGTCTGGTAATAATAAAACGGAGATTGTTGGGGATGTAATGGAACACAGAGGTCAGGGTTCATAATGTACCTTGATTTTGGGGTCACACTATGGTACTGTGGGAAATAAAAACATCAAAAAGTCCTTAATGCATAATTCAGGACGTCTTTTCATTGATTTTGAACAGACATTAGAGCAAGTTTACAGTTGGTACAGCCTGCGGTGTATTAAACAATAAAGTGAACAAAATGTACCCTCACACATACAATGACATGGTGACTTCTGCATGTTTACCACAGAATATAATGCAACAGCCCCAATATTTTGTCACCATAATGCATGAGTGGGATGACCAAATTATTAGACACCCCCCTCTCAGTATAACCCAGTACAGTTCATCAGCATCACAAATTACAGTCCCAATAGCAATCATCTAAAGAGGACGACAACTCAAATAGATTCAGTACAAATTCAACATAAAACGCTTCCTGAAGGTAAAAAAAATAAATAAAACTTGGTATGCGTTAGTATGGGTTCAGTTTGTTCCACTTACAGTAGGATATATTTAAACACTCGCAGCTTAACATGCTCTCGCGTAACTCAATCACCGCCCTTGCACCCCTGTAAATGCAGGAACCACCGACTGGCATGCGAGTGCACAGGATGGGACGTTGTAACGAGGCTCCAGCACTTTTAGTAAATACTTGAAGTCAGATTCCTCTATGATTGCACGTCGGTGCCTAGCCATCAAAAAGTCTGTGCCAGTGGCTTCGGTAATATGTCAGGTCCTGTCTGCTTTCACATGTCAAGACTTTTTAAAAGTAGCGGGGATGAGCTGCTGGACTCCTGTGGTCTTTTGCTGAGCACTGCTGATCGGCACATCTGGACCAAGCAGTTTAATATGCCCTTAGCATGGTTGATGTGTTTCCGCTGACGTGGCGCACAACGGTTTAACAACGCAGACCCTCTTCTTGTCCTAGTGGTGCTACTGTCCTGGTCCCATCCACCAATCGCCGTTGTCATCCACAGGGAAACCGAAATTGTCCCACACGGACATTCGCAGGCCTGACAAGCGGTACTGCGAAGCTGGTTCTCAACGCGGTAATTGAACCCCTGGGTTTTCCACTCTTGATCAGTGCGCGCTCACATATAAGGGGCGGGGTTTGCAGCGTTTGACCAATTGCAAGCATGGAGAAACCCTGCAGAGCGGCCTACATCACAAAGGAGGAGCAGACAGTTATTCTTCAAAAAATATGAAGAATTCAAACACATTGTCCAGCCCAAAAGCAACACTTATGCCGCAGCAAAAGCCAGGAGGGAATGCTGGCATAAAAATTGCCGACTCTGTTAATGTGTGAGTTTGGGAGATGATACAACAGTAATTCATCGGACAATATAAACGGACAACACTCTGATCGCTCAGTTTCACTTTATTACATAGACGTCTGGGGCAGAGTGCTTCCTCAGTGCCCTTTTTCCTTTATATTTTCCATTGAGTTCTTTTGAGGCTCGGCACCCCCGGGTGAGCGCGTCTCTGTTGTATGGATGAAATCAATGGCTTCTATTTGAGACTGTGTGCAGCCCACGCCCGACTGCGATGCGTTACATTGGCAACATATGGCTCCATCAGCTGAAAAATGTTGCACAGTCCATCGGACGAAGATCTGTACCTTTTGTACAGGATGTCATCTGGGAGATCAAAAGCATTGCATCTGTCCCTAAAAACTCTTTCTCTCCTAAGCGCTCCTCCCACGACTGGCGCACCGACGTTGACAGGATCTCCGCAGAATGAGCGGGCCCTTTTCAAGAGAACTGATTGGTCAGGAGGTGGTGCTTTCATACTGGTTAATCTTATCCAGAAGATAACCTGATCTGGAGCAAGTTAGCCGTTCATCGTAAGTTGCCGTGGTGATTTACCCTGACAAGAAGTGAACCAGCGTCGTAAGACAGAAAACCCAAGGTAGCCCAGCCTCAAAGGACACGCCGCCTTATTGCCTGAATGACTGCAAAAAGCACTGGTGTAAACAAGTTTCATCATGATACGACGCGTCTATTCAATTGGCAACAATACAGGATTCCCAGGTATCAGAAAATCTAACAATATGAGTAGGAATCAATTTGATCTAGTGGGCTGTGATTGATATACCGATATCATGCCAACTCAGTTACAATTATTTAATCAGAAGGAATGCAGGTCTGAGGCACCTTACTGGCTTCATTTTTCAGAATACAGTCTTAGCACTGCATTCTTCGCACTTTACTCTTGTGACGCGCTTGTGAGTCTACTTTAAGTGTCTTTCCACCATCGTCTAAGCAGCATGAATGCAGCAGTTTGTAACTGTAAAGATGCTGTAAAACGTGGCTGGCAACTAAAAAATTGTTTTTGTGAGCATATTTTCCAGATTTAGCCGATTTGTTTTTTAGCAGCACTTGGCCGGTGGTTTGATCCTATGTGTCAGGTCAAAGATACCTGGCTGGAGCATAACTGCTGATGATGAGGAGGGCAACCAGTCACAAAGCCGAGTGTGTAGTTCGCCTGCATGGTATCCAGCCACACAGAAAGCTGATGTCGGCTTATCTGAAATTGTTAGATAAGCAGCATCGTCAGGGTGATGGGGCTGTGAAGTGTCCCGGTAACAAACCATGACAACCGTTGAAAGGGCTCATGCCTCTCAGGCGCTGCAGGTTGACACCACAAATGAATGACAGGAGCTGAGGTCCAGGCGGCGTATAGACTCGAGCTCACAAGTTGAAGCTGGACCGTGGCCATCATGTTATCAGATTTAATTGAGGTTTTAGTGAGGTCAACTCGGAGCTGATTTGAAATGAGAATACATGTGTCATACGTCGATGAAGGGAGAGCTGCCTCTTGAGTTTTACCGAGCCTGGACACAGACTGAAATGCAAAGACACGGTCAGCAGTCGAGTTTAGATGTTATTCTTCACAAGACAAGACGAAGAGGTCATGCAGCCGCAGTGTCAGAAGAAGATGGACGAGTTGAACGAGTCGGTATTATTATCCCCATCTACTTTATACAAACTAAATTCACACTCTAAAGGATTGTGTGACATTCAACTGTGGTTTTTTTCCTCCTCCTATTATGATCTTATTCCTTGGTGATGTGCTCCTTGAGGCTTGTCCAGGCTTAAGCCAAAGACACTTTTTCGTGAACTCTCTCGGTTCATTAAACACACAAATCTCTTAAATAGCCTTTTCTGCTTTATTGCGGAACTGATCCAAGTTTTGCCACAGTTTTGCTGTTAATCCATGCAGTGTGACTAATGTTGCTCTGCATGATTATTATGCCAGAAACCATAATCTTGAAGTGTTCATATAAATAGTCAGCAAGAAATCATTCAAAGTGACAACTCGGCTAGATTGGCTTCACCATTGAGCCCATCACTCTCTCTTTTCTCTTCATCTACTCCAGACGGCAATGTGACTCGTTTCATGTCGCCAGTTTATGTGAAGGTTGGACCTTAAACTGAGATAGAGATGTTGGCGCGTTTCAGCGATTTCATTTGAAGTTTTCAAGGAGATTTCGATAGCTGCGGATTCCCGCTGCCATTTGCTTCTCTCCTCCCTCTGCAGACTCTCGCCGCCAATCCAGTCCTAATCTCCCTCTCTCCATCTATCTTCCCCAGCCTGGACCGCTTTATTGTCTTCATTCCGGCAGCATTCTTTAAATGTCTTATTTCCATCAAAGACAGAAGTGAAGTTAATCCAAGGCAGATGTCATTCGCCCAGAATATCACAGATTCACTGAAATGACATGAACATGCTTATCTGACCTTCACGCTGGACTAAATTTGTCCTCAGTGGGAAATGAAGCAATCGGCACTCACTTCCCAGCCACATGACCCTGCGGTCATCACAGATCTTTCTCATCACGTTAATTAAATGGATCAGAGCCTTCAGGTCACTGAACCTCAAGGTCATTAGTGAAAACCTGTGCTGACCCTCTGGTTGTTGTTAACATGGCTGCTGTGAAAAAGTTTAGTGGCACCTTGGGATGGGAAGTAAAGCAAATGCAACGTTGTGGCGTCGCCACTGACGTCCATGTTGCTGTGTCTTGCAGTTGAGTTCATGATGGTAAATGTGACAAGCTGATGAAGAAAACAGAAACTCATCTGCAAGCAAAAAAAAACAAAAAAAAAACACGCCTGAATATACTTGCTGATGTTGGTGTAAATATTCTATCAGTATCCTGGCTTAGAAGTTTTATGCCTCCGTCAGCGACAGCCATGGCCAAGGTGTTTGCCCGTCACTTGCTTGTGGAGGTTAATGGCGCTTGTTCTTGTTCCAGAGTCACTCCCATTGTTGATCTAGAGGTGAAGGACTAGCGGCAATATCTCTCCAACACTCCATTTCCACTTTTCACACACAAGCTTTCACCCACCTGTTAAAGCTGCTTGCTTGTTTGCTGCTCTGCTTCTACAAGTAATCGCAACATAATGCTAGCTTGTTAATAACTTTGTGTTTAGTGAAAACTGTGCATTTTACATGTGACGTGCTCTGTAATTGATTTGACACGAGGTAACGACATCGTCGAGGTCGCAGTCTCCCTGCACTGATAGAAATAGGTGTTTACGCCCGATATATTTCAGGTTGCGTGTATGATTGTCAGCAAGGTTGCATATTTAACCTTTGAGTCGTCGCAGGTTTGGCGAGCCCCTGCCAATGACATCAGCGGCTTTGAGAAGATGGAATGCTGGGAACTTACAGTTTGGTGTCCGCAGCTGGGGCAGGGTTAACGCTGACGGGGCCGTGCATGCGTGTGCCTTTGTGTCTGCGCGCGCGCGCGTGTGTGACGAACGCTGAGCCGTGTGCAGCTACGTCTTCTAGCGCGCTCAAACACGAGTCTATCTGTATTCCATTCAAATGCAGCTAAATTGCAAGAATCGTGAGACCAGAAGAGCTGGACGTGGCACGCAGACTTTGACCTTTGACTCAGAGACACAACGTCGCCTTGCATCTAATATGTCAAGCCGGGTTTGACCAGAACCAGAACTTTCTGTCTATTCCATGCATTGATCTTTTACGTTTAACCAAAGCCAACTGCTCTTGGGTCCTGTTATCCAGGCTCTAGAACCTTGCCCCCTCCCATTAGATCAGCTGAGTCTGAGGACTGCTTCAAAAGTTTTTAAAACCCACTTTTTTAAGCAGATCTACTGCTGTGTGCCGTGTTCTGTTGTCCGTGCATGTGCATTACTATTGTTGTGTGCGCTTTAACTTGTATATGTTGTATTATACGTGCACTGTGCCTAGTATTTCTTTTGTAATTTGTTTTTTATATGCATTGTCGTGGATGTAAAACACTTTGTTACACGAGTTTAGAAAACTGGTTTATGAGTGATCACTTACTAAATTAATTTTGTAACTTAATGATCCAGTTACACTCAATGAAATTTAATCGTGAATGTGCCCATTGCATCCTCTCGCTTTGTCTTGGGGTTTTCCGCCACATTTAACAGATCTATCTCAAAAATGTCTGGGGTCGTCCTTGGCTTGTGCTGCCCACACCTCTATGATGCTTGAGGAAATTTGTTTAGTTTTTCTCTGTTTTTTTATCCGTAGTTATCGCAGATGAAAATGAGCAGGAGCAGGGTATTCAGCTTAATTAGCTTATTCTGTGCTCATGAAACTGCACTAATTCCAAGTTTCGGGTGATTAGCCTCCGATGTCACTATGTATATAACAATCTATCCAACACTGATGACCAGAGTTGTTGAGGCAACTAGATTTTGGAACTTCTAGTGGTTAATTAGTAATATTGATCTGTAATGATTCATCCATATTTGTACACACAATCATTGAGATCAAATTGTAAGATTGCCATGAATCCTAAGCTGTTCGGTGCACCATGTTTGCATATATTGATCACTGCAGGGTTTTGATAATGTATAGACATTTAATAATGGTATAACATTTCTGCAAATACACTGGACTTCTGCTGCCTCCTGATTGGATGAACATTGGCTCGATCACTCCACTGTAATTGGGTGATGTAGTTGGATGATGCTTGATGGTATGATGAAAAGATGATTCTAAACAATAAACCTGCTTGTATAGTTATAGTTTACTAATCTAAGTCCCGCATCAGTTTGCTGAAACATCTGAAAGGTGCAGCACTGGAAGGTGTCAGCATCTGCAGGTACATAAGAAGGGTGAATAAAATAGTAAATTAAAATCACAGTTTTTGTTTCCTGGGAAATTTGTTGAAGACTAAGTTCCCTCACTTTTTCAGCCGTGCCAGTGCTCTCTTATGTGTTTGTTGGTGTATGTATCAGGTGTCTGCCAGTGTGCTTGAGATCCTGCTCTCACTGTGTATGCGCCATTGCCACGCGCCTGAGTGTTTGAGGCTGTACGTGCAGGCTGTCATGTAGCATGGCTCTGACCAGCCGCATGCCCACGGTGCGCTCATCTGTGTGATCCACCAGCGAGAGAACGGCCAGCATGATGGGCCACGACAGCTCATGAATGTGCATTGTGTGTGTGTGTGTGTGTGTGTGTGTGTGTGTTTTTGTGCGTGCGTGCGTGCGTGCGTGCGTGCTTGTGTGTGTGTGTGTGTGTGTGTGTGTGTGTGTGTGAATGCGTGTGCAAAGTACGCACACACACTGTCACACACCTGGACTTGTTTTGAAGTCCTGATTTCGGTGCTTTGGACGTCACCATCTTGGTTCTTGTGACCACATATGGCCGTGCTTTGGCAAGAGGTCCTAACGGCTAGGTTGCTATGGTAGTGACTTGTCAATCATAAGAGTGCCATCCCCTGAAGCCTATCCTGCTCTGCCCTCTATTTGAGTTTAAATGAGGCAGTGTTTGACTACATTAATATCTGGCTTTATTGGAGGAGACCTGAAGCTTGTCATTGAGACCATAAACTCATTAATGGGTATTTAGCTCATAAATAAACTAAGAAGTAGACTCATTTTCTCATTGACTATTGTGCAGTTGGAAGTCTTTTTGCAACCTTTGAAGTTGCACCCTGCTGGCCAATAGACAAAATGCAGGTTTAATGGACATCTGCGTTGGCTTCAATCATAAATCATGGGAATGAATCTATTGAAAATCTATCCATCTATATAGCTGTCTATCTATCTGAATCTAATTATAAACGAGAGGCCCATGTGATATTTTGACAAAAGCATGAATGACACAAGCAGGCTGCGGTGGATCAAACACAGCTATTGGAAGCGATGGATCAGATTTGATTGTGATTGGCTAATTTGACCTCACTATCAATATCAATCATTTTAAGAAACTAATGTACCTCACCTTGACAGCTTCACTCCGAAGCAGTTTGGACAAGGAAAGGAACTGGTGGACTAGCATTTTCAATTCGCACATGCACAGTCCTTTTTGACTTTGGAGGCCCAGTCCCGTGGCTGATGTTCCTCACTGCCTCCGCCCCATGAAGACGCTCCACCAGCTGGGTAACTAAAAGTCTGGAGGAGACCTTCACTGCTGCTGTTTTCCTGAGACAGGAGGTTGATTATCAGAATGTTGGGTGGAGAAAAAAAAAAGATACCTCTTTAGTTGATGGTGATCAAATGTGTGTGACACATACAGTGAGATTTTTCCCCACTTTATAGTTTTTCATTTTTGGTTTTGGCTGTTTCAATGTTTTACAGACCAAAGTTAAGAAATAATCCATTGATTAATTGATATAAAACACTGGTGATTTCAGCTGCAGACATCAGTAGACCCGTATTAAGTTTTATCTTTCTCATGAATGTCAGGCCATTTAAAGACACGCAATGTCTCTGCCATGCTTCGCCCACCAGCCCCCCTCAAATAGTTCAGTCATCAGACGTGGTTGTCCCAGCAACGCAACAACGTCGCCAAATTGACACTCTTTTGCTCAGCCAATTGCAGCCCCACTAGATCATGAATGAGCGGAGAGGGGAAATAAGAGTAGCAGCTTTTGAGAGGCAAAGAGAACAAACGACAGGCAGGGTGGGAGGAGGGAGGAGTGAAACAGGTCATCGGCTTCACAGTCAGGCCTCATTTGGCTTCCATAATAAAGCGGCCCCGGACAAACCTCTCCATTCGCCGGGACAATAGCCGTGCGGAGGGAGAGAGAATCATCTGACACATGACCCCGCGGTTGAGTGTCGGTGGGTGTGGATGACGCTGCCTCAAGTTTGCAGATGATAAGCAATCCCGCCACGTTTACACTTTTCACTTTTACTCACGAGAGCAAAACATTTGGTTTTGTGTGGCGCGAAGTCAACTGTCAACAAAGACGCATTTAAGACCGCTCGTCAAAGGGTTTTTATTTGGCCACAGAGAGACCGCTTCAAAGAGAATAGTTTGACTTTGTTAACAGGTTGAAGACACGTTTCTCACCTTAAGTGTGGAAGAGAAAAATTAAGATGTCAAAAGACGGCAGTCAGAGGAGAGGAAGGTGAAGGATAAACAAGAAGGAGACCGCGGAACAAGGAGACAGAAGTTGTTATGGCAATGCTGTCTAAGAGAATTGAAAATAATAGTTTTCATAATTATCTTTACATTCTCCCATAAAGTGTCATTTGCTGAATGGCACGTGACCTTTTATCACAAAAGTGGGGCGTGTTTGCGCTAACTGTGTTTCCAGTGTTTAGCTTCCTTTACCAGATCTGATGATGTTAATTGATTAGCTCCTCATGCAGTTCAGACCACCAACTTTAAAATGTAGCGCCGTGTTGTGGTTACCCATCAGCTGAAGATATGCAATGTTCACATGCCACTTGATCCAAATACTGAAGGTCATGCTGCAAACCAACTGAATTATTAATATGCCATGAATTAATTTTTAACCGGTGATTGTGACTCCTGTGCTTTTGTTATTCAATTATTCCCCGGATTAACATTGATTAGTGAAAGTTGACCTGCCGGCGTCAACATTCAGCTGAGGCAATCCATTAAAATATGCCAGAATAAAGCCCATGATGCTGAAGCTAAATACTTATTTGATAACAACGGGAAAACTAAAAAAACTGTTAAAAGCAGAATGACTTTGATTTTCCTCAAAAACAAAGTGTAGACTTCCAGTGTCATATCTCTTAAGGTTGTAATGAGTCTTGTTATCTGCTGCTTCCCTCCAGCCTGATTAGAACACTGCATTAATTAATCTGAGCTACTGCCGTCAATGGACTGATAAACTTCATCGAGCTAATCACAGTCACAGTATGATGACAACCTCTGTTTTTTTTACCGACCTGAAGTGAGCAAGTGCAGTTTCCATTTGTCATCAGTGACTGTTACACCAAGGTCATCATGGTTACCAGAGGCCTAAAGTCAGTAAATAAATGTAGCTTTAGATGTAGCATCAGAGAGCTACATTTGCTCTTAAGGGAAACACATCAAACATACATGAACACGGGACAGTAGATCAGCATAGCAAGCGCTTTAGTTCCTCCTAGATCATCTCGCTCTCACCTAGAAAAGCAGATGCTTATTAAAGATTCAGAGTTGTGTGGCGCGAGGCTTTCTGGGCGGCTCCTGACCGCCCTCAGCCACACAGCTGCTGCTCACTTTGACACTTGAGAACGTACACACATGCGCGCGCACGCACGCACGCGCGCACGCACGCACGCACGCACATACTGTATATTGTATACCTTAAGTGTTAATGGTGTGTGATTGTGCTTTATTTTATAGTTGCAGGTGTGTTTTATCTGAAGGAGCTAATGAGTCACATTGCTCCAGATTAATGTTTCCTTCACCGGACCGGCACCGCAGGAGCCCACAGGAGCACAATTGACGGTGTTACCGATTACACCAGACATTTTACAAGATCTTCATCAATTCAGTATGCCATCAAATCCATAGCTTGTTCAACCAGCCACTAAAGAAACATTCATCGCTAATTTCTGTGTTCAGGCTCATTGGCTAATCTGCGATGTTCACTCTGTCAACTGTGTGAGTTTGGCTGTCAATCAGACAGACACAAATGAAGAGGAGCGTCTCTGATATTTCTCAA
>CAAKHG010042848.1:0-20061 GCA_901007715.1 Dactylopterus volitans | reverse complement strand
CTTGGGTGGTGCTGCCTCATCGTTAAGCTGCAAAGACAAATCGATATGATCGTGACTTAGTTGTTCAATTGCAGCAGTTCTTGTGTAAATTAAAGAAGCTCCAAATGATTAACATGTGGAGTCTGTCTGTCTCTCGTCTGCGTTGTTTAACAACTCTCATGAAATGAATTCAAAATGCAAAAATCTATTTAAAAAAAAAAAAAGTGTGGCTATTTTGCAATTGGATTACTCACGGTAAGGTGTTCGATTTCAGGGGGAGGTGGTGGAAAGTCTGGCTCCTGAGGCTGGAAGGCCTCTCTGACCTTTGCCACAGCGCCGAGAATCTTATAACCTGAGTCCAAAAAGCCTTTCTGGAGACCTGATGATCAAAACAAGCGAGACAGGAAGGTAAACGAAACAATCAACGAGACAACTTGCTCAAACATACAAGATAAAATCTTAAGGTTCCTGAGGAACCATCGCATACTTGGATCCTGGATATGTCCAGCCACAGCTTTAGCGTTCATCACCATGGGAGAGATCGTTTGGCTCAGTTCGTCTGATGCAGCCTTCACTACCTCCCTAAATTTAGGGTCCTCGGAGTTCTCCACCTCTCGCTTTGCCACCAGGAGGATTCGGTTGGCTCTGCGGGCGATGCTGGTGGCGCCGGCGACCAGCATCTGGGGCTGGTGATTGGCCATGGCCGCACGGCATTTATCCAGGTCCTTCTTGATGGCCTCCTCTGAGGCGTCCAGCAGAGACTTGGTATCGATGGCCTCGTCCACCAAACCTAACCATCCATAGCATGTTAATTTGCAGCTGGGAGGTAGGAAATATGGATGTGCGAATTTAAAATCACGCCTGTGGCGCCTCACCTGTCATTTTCTCCACATTGTCAATCCACTGATTCTTCATCGTCTCAAAATGATCGTACGCAGCTTGATTGCCAGGGTTCCTCAGTAGAATACGGGCAGCGGAAACCACCTACAAAACAATTCCAGCGGCCATGAATTGTCAGTTCAATAACAGCCGCTGAAGGCTTGGCTCAAGAAGTGAGAAACACTTCGGTTCTCAGACTCAGGATGCAAAGTGCACACAAACGGAAGGACATATAAACACTAAACCGTGACATACTTGCGGTGTTAAGTCTCTTGTTGACTTGACGGCAGCCTGGATTCCCTCCACCGTGCTCTTATTGGCCGTGCCCACAGCAGCAGCCTTCTCTGCTGTGGTGCCAAGCTTGTTGGCGTGGCTCTCAAAGTTGCCGGCCCTCTCCTCAAAGACCTGCGTATGATCGTGCAAAACAATTATCCCAAAGGGTTGTCGGAATTATTACGACACGCCGCCGATACACAACAACGCCATGGACGGAGCCTCGGTGGGGAGACGCCGCGGTGAGCAGGTGATTGATTAGATGCGCGCCTGACCTCGTCCCTGTTGGGGGCGTCCAGAGGGGCGGTGGCAGCCACTGCCAGCAACTTGATTGGGGTGGTGGTGTCACTGAAGATGTCGGAAACCTCCTGGGTCATCGCCTCTTGCATCTTTCCCTTCAGCTCCTGAGGGGGAGGGCATACAGATGTTACAGCTCATAACATTCCACATCAGCTTCTAAACTTTACCTGAGTTTGTCCAAATTGCTCTCCCCGATCTTGTGGAGTAAAAAAATACCACACAAACCCTTACCCATTCTGATATTAAACACGACAGGATATAATTATTGCGGCAACAAAGTCATAACATATTGTTTGACTCATTTTTCTTTGAGTGCAGATGTTTCATCAGTTCAGACTTTTCCATTCTGCAAGGAATTATATACCCCACATTTCCAAGAAAAAAATTGCAGGTTTAATTCAACTGCGTCCGATCTGATTACATAGCTTGAAACTACAGCAGACATTTTAAATTTAAGCCTTAGATATGATTCAGCGAACACTGGCAAGCATACTGAAACTGTCTTCTATGATAACAGTCACTATTTCCAGTATTTTTGAAAAATAATTATCACCAATTTTGGCATTTGTAATCAAACTAATTCAGTACGCTGTTTATACGTCCACCCATTCAATTGTGTTTTTCCAGTTTCCCACTTCAGGTGGTAATGCTTTTTTCATAAATTTGCATTGCTTCCACCACTCAAACCTTCTGCCAGCAGAGGGGGTTGTTTGCCTGTCTCACTCTATGAAACCTAAATTGTTATTATGTAAAGTGGAGCTCTGGGGCTGAATGAATGGGAGTTGTCTTACTTTCAGGGCCTCCTGGAGCTGCTGAGCCACAGCGCGTGCCTGAGGGGAGTCCCCTTCACCGCGGGCCGCCAGGTCAGCCAGCTGGGCCATGAGCTGCTCCACCTGCTCACATTTGCCCAGCAACTCCTGCCTGTACGGGCCTGGCAGAGCGTTGGCCAGCCTGCGGCCCTCCGCCACGAGCCCGCGGATGGCTGCCTGGCCTGAGCATACGGCAAAGAAAAACAACACTCTGCTCATTTATTCGTGTTTTACATTTTGTCCTCGCTGCTGGTTGCGTCCGCGTGCATCAAAACGAAGAAATGGGAATGCTTTTGACCTTCTGTAAAGGCGTAAAATGATTTAGAGGAACGAGATGAGACAACAACAACTGACTGGAGGTGTGTTGTGCTATTTCTAGTGCAGCTGGCGGAAGCTTACGCACAAAAACAGTGCCTGGCAAATTAACCACAGAAAAAAGAGGAAGGAATGTGAGGGAGCGTGAGAGAAAGACGGAGATATGATGAGAAGATGGGGGGAATGGGGACACTCACCCACACCGCTGTCATCCATGGTGGGGTTGTCAATCCAGCGCTGGGCCTGCTCGATCTTTCCTTCCAAGTGAACCGCTGCCTTCGCGGGCCTGCTGTTGGCCACGGCTTTGTTGGTCTTGGACTGCAGATTCTGCAGAGCTGTCGCGATCTGTTTCGCCAAAGCTCTGGCTTCAGGAGTGTCACCTTTGCCCCTGCAGGGAATTTTCAAAAAGTTGCAGCGGGTTTTTTGTTAGTACAAAAATGTGGATAAAATGTGTGACAAGGAGTACTTTTCACACAACCGGTTAAATCCACATCGAATGTATTACTTAAAATTCTGATTTTATGTAATCACTGAAGCGGCCCAAAACCCATGTTATAGTCAACCTGTATAAGATATAACAAGAAAAACGGTTCCAAATGTTGTAACTCTGTGTGAGCGTGTAGTGATAAGATCTATAGTGGCATGCTTTCATTTTCAGCGGTAACTAGGGGAGGATGGTTGTAAGAAAATGGAGGAAATACATTATCTCGCTGAACTAGAGGCTGTCTTTCGGGCCCAAGATGATAGATGCACAGTACTGAAGATGGATTTCTACAGCCAGTCTTGTCGGATGACAACAATGAATCAATTCAAACAGTGAATGCATCTCAATTACTGTTAAATGTGTAAAAAAAAAAAGACGAGCAGGGATTGTGGGGAAGCAGGGATATCAAGACTTGGCCCAAAAAAACAAACAGTCCCGGGATGAAATGTCCCTACGTCACAATTAGGACATTTTAAGTTGATAACTTACTGCCTTCGAAGATCAGACAACTTGGCAGTCATGGCTGCAATCTCCCCGATCGAGCGCAAGATGTCGTCTCTTTCTTTGGGGTCCTCGCACATGTCTGCGATCTTTTTGGCCTCAGTGAGGAGGGCTTTGATGTTCTCCTCTCCCTCTGGGCTTCCATTGGGGTCCGCCAGCCAGTTCTGCGAGAGCAAGAAGCACAAAAAAGCATTCAAGACACTGTTCTCGCTTGCGCTGAGATAACGTGAAGCAGCGTCTTTTAAGAGACAGCGACTTACCTGCGCGGCATCGATCCTTTTGGCGATGGCCTGCTTGGAGTTGGTCATGGCCTCCAGCTTACGAGCGGCATTTTCCACCTTGCCAGTAAGAACGTCAAGACCTTGGGAGACCTGCTGGGCTTTCTGCATGGCAGCCGGGGATGCCCCCTGACCTCTGGGGGTGGACAAAAACATGAAATAACACATGGATACAATAAACCGCAGCCTCACCGTGCCTTTAAGGGCCGCACGTTGCACAGGTCTTTTGCCACCTGTTCCGTGATCCTCATCCGTTTGTTTACTTGAAAGCCTTATGTTTTCCTCCGTTTAAGAGGAGTGTTCACCAACGTAATGATGGAATTTCCACCCCAGACTCAGAAGCATCTCTCAATTTTCAGGCACTTGACTGGAAAAAGAAGATTATGGAATCCTGCCAGACAGCTGCTTTCATTCCAACATGACTCACGGTCCCTGGTGATGATCTGATTTCATATCTGTGGGATACCAATTTCACTCTAAGACAGCATGGCTCCCTGCAATATGTCTGGGAATCTGTCTTACACCCGCTACGCTTTAATGATAGAAAGTGCAATGACAGTACAACCATTTCTAAATTCAGGACACACACATTAACAGAACGCGGCACGTAATTATAAAACTTGGTCTGTACCTGGCCCTCATTTCAGACACCTGGTCAGTCATCTGGCCCAGGGTCCTAGCCGTGCCCAAAATATCTCGGCGCTCCTTCCCCGCGCACAGTTCACCCACTTTCCCGGCTTCGTCGAGGATCTGCCGGATGGCCTGCTCGCCTGCGTCCCCTAGGAAGCACATCGGGCGCATGTCGATATACGCATCAATAACCGCGCTTGATTCGATTAACTTATCAGCATCAGGACGTGATTAGTAGCAGAGTGGACACATTAAGGTACAATTACGTGGATGGATTTCTTTATTACCTGGCTGAGCGTTCGGATCCCTGAGCCAGTTCTTAGCCTGGGCCATCTTTGAGTCAATGAGCCCCAGAGCCCTCTTCATGGCCTCCGTGTCCTTTGGGTTTGAAAGGAATAATACATGAATAACTCAAAGGAAATCAATTCAACCACAGAAAAATAGATGTGGCGCAGATTGATTCCCTTAGGTACGCCATGCACACATGTTTTCTCCTTATATCAAGACATGATTATACGCATATTGGAAAATTGTGTCATTTCAACTTAATATTCCTAAATGGAACAATTGATGTGGACAAGGTTTAACATGTGATCTCACTTAACCACGGTGCCAATGCCATATACTAATCATGTAATAAATTAAGCCTGGAGAATTTTTTTTTTTCTCAATTCAACATTTTTTTCTGGGTGAGTTCCAAGGTCAAGAAAAGCTCCGAGCTTTCATCATTGGCACATTAACACCATCCCGCCCACTCCACCCCACCCCCAAGTGGCACATGCCGTCTCCAACATTCTTCCTCACATCACTAAGAAGCGTGTCATGTTATCAAAGCCAAACGACTCTATTGTATCTCATTCGGTGGGGATGGAAATACAACAATGTGTCCAGCAGCATCTTAATCGACAATGAGTCCACTCATTGCTGCAGTCTGCCAAACAAAGCAGAGTCCTGGGGGACAGGAAGCGAAGCAGGAGGCCAGCGCTGATGATGGTTAACTGAGCTTTTGTTCCAATAAAAATCCATTTAAAAAAAACAAAAAAAAACAAAACCCAAGTTACAGTTTCTTCATAATGCAGATGGAGATTCACAACAAATGAAGTCAATAAGAGAACAAACATCTAGTATCTTTGTTATTCATTGTAAAATATGGGAAATGGAGAACTCACAGTAATCTCCTTTATCACAGAAACAACAGAAATCACGCTTGAATGACTTGAAGCTACTTGGTGAGAAGGTAGGAAGTGAAAGGGAACTCATCAGAGCAGCTTAAGTCTATTAGTCAAACCTGTGCAGCTGCTTATCTGTCAGTAACATCATAAATATTCGGTGAGGGGAAAGACCGACTGTTGCAGGATCTTTGCTCTGATGCCAAATGCAGGTACACTTTCTTTACAGTCTGTGACTAAACACGCAGGCTGGTGTGACTCATCAATTCCAAAGGGAGTGGTTCATGGCATTAGAGGATTAGGCAAAATGCATCAAGAGGGTACATTTAGTATAAGTTACGTGAGCAAACAAGGCATATGTGGTGATTAAAATGAAGAAAGAAAGAAAAAATCAGGCATTCATAAAACAAAATTCATATCAGCTATTCCATGCACCCTCCTGTGACTTCTAAGTCCAGGGACTGATCAGGAGAAACCTGATTGGCCTCGTGAAGGTGGGAGAAAGCTGAGAGAGCTCTTAATGATGCCAAAATCAAAGTGGCAGGAGTCAGGTCAACCGATGCCCTGACCGGCTGAGGGCATGCACATACTGGGGTTTCAGTGACACGGCAGGAGAATACGCATGCAAACGTCACGTGATGAGGCGAAATAAAACCCAAAAAAAAGGGCAAATCACTGCTCCACAGATGAACATTCCAGCAATCCAACCAGCTGAAATGCTCCCTTATAAACGCAACTCCATTAGCAGTACAATATTCAAGCTGCTAATTCACTCTTTAAAATAGGTGGTTAACAATTTGACCCCCCATGTCTGACTCGCTGCGGAAAAAAGCACACAATGGCACCACAAAGCACATGACATCGCACACATCTGTCAGACATGCTGCTGCACAACCAGAGAGAGGTCAAGGCTTACCTTCTACAGGGAGTGAGGGGAGAAAGGAACAGTAAAAAAAAAAAAGAAAAGAAAGGAAGAACCACATAAATACAAATGTTCAACTGGAGATTTTCAACTGAGGCCAACAAAAAAGTAACATCACAGGGGAAAAGTGGAACAAAAACGAGCCGTTTGGAGGACAATGAGACAGGAAAGAAACTTGCGGAGAAGAAAACAAATGGGAAGCCAATAGATTAAACAGCTATATAGAGACAGAGAGAGCGAGAGAGAGCATGCCTGCTATAACCATCATCTGGAATTACCGCCCAGCAGTTGTAGGCCTCGGCCAAGTTGCAGTTAACATCCATGTCTTGTCATAATATTTTGCAGTAAAGACAGAATGAATTGTTTTTAATGTATTATGAGTAGGAAAATGTCATCCGCTCATCTTTCAGACACTGACCTTTGACCATTGACCACCAAAACCTAATTAGTTCGTCCCTCAGCCCTGGTCGACATGTGTGCCAAAGCTGAAGAAATTCCCTCCAGGCATGCCTGAAGTATCGCGTTCACCAGAAGGACATGTTGACCTTTGACCTACATCACTCTAGACATTTTTTGTGAAGATTATGTGTGTTATTACCATACATGTGTGACCTTTGACAACTGAACTCTAATTAATTCATCCTTGAGCCCAAACTTATATGTGTGCCAAATTTGAGGAAGCACCCTCCATAATTACTCACCAGGATATCCCAGGATGAACCTCAGGAGTGGCTTTTGACCTTTTAGATGCAAAAAGTCATTATATTGCTGTATCATTTTTATCCTTCTCAACATTTGTGGGGAATTTTGTCATAATCCATGGAAATTATGGCCCAAAAATGTGTTTGGGAAGGTTTTGTGATCTCGCCCTTTGACCTTGTGACCACCAAAATTGAATCAATTCATACGTGAGTCGAAGTTAACACATGTGCCAAATATGAAGACCCCCCCCTACCCACCCAGGCTTTCCTGAGACACTATGCTCAAAATAATCGGTCGGACGGAAGGACATGTACATACGTACAGACAGCCTGAAAACATAATGCCTCGGGCCTCGGCTATCGCCAGCGCGGAAGCATGAAAGCACACCAGATGAGAATAGCATCACTCCACATTTCCTGCATCCTTCTGCTAAAGTCATTCTGAGAGTGTCAAATTGACCCGTACGAATCCTCCTTCCATTCCTTATCCATGATGCCTTTAAACAAGCTCTTCTTGCACATGTACGTCGATGGAAAGAGCGTGTGCATGTGACTTTGACGGCCTCGGACAAACTCGTTTATCGCTTGTGTGTACCTTGTTCGCCCAGGCGTCCTCGTCCCACGACGTGAGCTGCAGCACTCTGATGATCTCGTTAATCTCGGCGCTCATCTTCTCAAACGTGAAGTTGCGGTTCTTCAGGGCCTCCTCCACACCCTGGCTGCATGATGTCTTTGTGGTCACGAAGATTTTAATACCTGAAACACGAATCCCAAATTAGTGTTCAGTTAATGCTGGCCGACCCTCGCAGAGCGTGGGCCAGCACAATTGCTTTATTTTTGAAAAAAAGGGGGAAAAAATTAATAACAAGTAATCACAAACGCGCACGAGTGTCGGGATGGTGTGTTCACCTGAGATGAGGATGGGCAGCAGCTCTTTGACCGTGTTCATCGAGTTGACCAGCATGACGCGGTGCTCCTGATGCGTCAGCTCCTGCTGTCGCTCATCTATCATCTTTGCCATCTTTGTCATCCCTGGATACAACGAACCCGAGGTGGAAGTTAACGACTGGAGAATAACATCTACTCAGGCGACATAATTCTAAAGTACTGGTGCTTAACTGGAGCAGTTGCATGGTCAGTAGCTCTGATAAGACATGACTGTAGGACAAATTGTTTTTGTTACTTTAACATTTTTGTCTAATAAGTTTCATCAGGCGGAGGGCCGTGAAATTGTAGTACGGAAAAAAAAACCTTGGAACTAAAGAGTGATGCATCAAAAAACTCGACCGTGCAACGGGAACGATTCTCCTGAATGATTTTTTTTGGAAAATAACACGACTGTACAGGCCGAAACTTTAAGCCAAGGCCCGACAGTCCGAGATGCTTCTCGTCTTGTCCTTCAAGTGGACTGACCTGGTCCGAGGTTCTTTGTGTATGTGACCAAGTCCTCCATAGTCTCCACCACCTCAGCCACTGTCAGGTACTCCAGGATGCCTTTGCACACGCGGATTATCTTGCGGACCTGTGGCGATGATAACGCAATAAAACATCAGTTGCGATAAACTTCGGAAGTGATTATTCAAACGCACCCCCCCCCCACACCCGCCCCTCTTCCATTTCCTGTAATTACACTGCAAAACTGACTGCGCTGCCTACTGACATTCCAGCCTCTTTGTCCTGCCTCACTCCTGCTTTATGCGGATTGCTGGACTGGCCACAAACACCGTGCAGAGACAGTCCCCGAGCCGCACTGGAGAGCAGGCCGGCTCCGCTGACTGATGACTCCCGCCGAGTCTTGCTGACGGCTGCACACAGACACGTCGGCTCAGAGACATCTGCTGATCGCTAACTTTTCCGTTTCGCCCTCCATCCCTGAGAGGAAACGAGGAATGGGCCCTGATAGATGATACCCCCGCTTCGAGAGCCGCGCAGTGCTTGTGCGAGGAACACACAGCATTCCAAGGACAAATGAGCCTTATTATCCACGGCTCTACCTTTGCTGGCTGGATGTTCTCCTCAGACCGGCAGAGGCTGTGTCCTCTGTAACAGAAGACCTCTCCAATGCTCAAATGTGCAAAACAAAAACAAAAAAAAAAAAAAAAAACACTGAAGACCTTCAGCTCGGCTGCTGCTCAGTAAAAGTCAGCGGCGCAGTCTTTGTTGTCATGTAGCGTTTGATTAAATTCAGTATTTGACAGACTTCCTGAAAGAAAGTTGTCTACGCTACAGAAACAACGATGCAACACCAATTGAACTAGATGTTTGAGGCTGATTGCATAACTATTTGAGAGCAAGAGTCTGGTAGGACCACGTTAGCTCATTTTGACATTTTAACATGCAGATAAGAGACACGGCTTGGTTTTTCAACTCTTCAGTGGCAATGGTGCGTCTGGGACGGGAACAAAAAAACCAAAAATGTAAGGATAAATGATCGGATTAACACTTAATACGAAAGCAAATGGTGAAACATTGGAAATTGGAAATAACAAATTCTAAAAAAGATGTATAAATATGCATATAAATGGTGCCTACAGTTTTCTAAGTGCTGTAATTTTAGTTTACGGCAATTTCTTTTTGCATGGTCCAACACCCATATCTTACAGTGGGAGTTATGTTTAGCTCGTAGAGTATCTGTGTCCTGGGCAGGTGGTGCAGCTGACTTTTTGCAGAGGTTTAAATTGCTGGGTTGGAAATGTTGCGGCATTGGAGTTATACGGTTATCACAAATTCTGCTGTCATTAATCAGCCAAATGAGTCGTAGCACCTTATCACTGAAACGTCAAAAGCGAACGTCAAGCCAGTCAAGAACAAAATGTAACCTAATATAAGAGGCTTCCGTCTGTGTGTGTTACTCAGTCAGGCCTGATCTAAAACTGGCTCCAAAACTCATTAGACCTCCACTACTAATCTAACAAGAGGTTGACCGCCAAGGTCTTTGTTGGTGGGTGAAAAAAATGACTGATCACTGATTACCAACTGGAGGGGCAGCAATGCCGTGCGCTCCGAGGCACCGTTTAACAATATGTCCACTTCTATAAAATATCTTGTTGTTCTACTTATTTACATGCCAGAATAAAACAAGAAACTAAAACTGCAAAATGAGACCCTGAAAAGTTGTTTGTTTGTTTGCTTTTCCCCCCCAGACAACACTGGCTATCCTTACAAGTTAATAAATAAATATACAGTCAAAGCACACGCTATTTTTTACCCTACTGCTTTGTCAATGCACTGAGAGAATTGAAGAGAATAAAAAAAAAAAAAAACGAGAAATCACCCCTCCCACCCCCACTGCCTGAAATCACTACGAAGGTGATATCATACCGACATATGTTATCTAGCAGTGTCACAGGATCAAGATTTCTTTGCAGTAACAAACTGATTATTGGAGTTGATGATAAAATGAGTGAGCGAGTGAGTGAGTGAGTGAGTGAGTGAGTGAGTGAGTGAGTGAGTGAGTGAGTGAGTGAGTGAGTGAGTGAGTGAGTGAGTGAGTGAAAGAATGAATGAATACCTCGGCCTCATCAAAGGTCAAGAGCAGGTCGGAGGTTCCAGAGAGGATGCCCCGGGAGCCATCGATGAGGTAATCCCGAGCAGGAACCGAGTATGGATCAGCTTTCAGCATGAAGGCGGCCTGCACCAGCTTAGCGCAGGCATTCTCCACTCTGTGGAAAAAGGAGAAGATGATCGACTGCAGCCAAGCAAAAACATCCTCAAAACGACACATGCGGGTGATGAGAAGCCACATGGACACGAGGCACCGAACCAGCAAATTATTTGCAGCGGAAACGGATGCAGGCCGTGGGACGTGACATACATAAGACCCCATTCGTGAGCCGTTTAAGAATTATGTCATCCCCTCCTCTAATATTTTTCCATCACCCACTAATGTGACAGTCAGTCGCTGAACTAACGGTTTCAACGGTTTAACGGGGAATTAACAGGGGCTAACGATGTCTGCGCACATAATGTCTACAATCACAACTCCTCAAACTTCTGAATGTGGAGGCTAAAATGAAGTGATCACATTTTACTTAGTTGGAACTGTCTGGGAAAAAAAGGAAGAAATCGAGACACTACAAAAATCAATTCAGCCAAAAGAATATTTAACGAATTTATTATTATGAACTGTTTACAAATAGCTGTTAGCAGCTCAGTGTAATCTCCTCCGGCCAGCGGTTTCCTCAATGTACTACAGCTTCCAGCATGTTCAAGAAAAACTAGCAAAGAGCAACATTATCTGCATGAAGAAATCCTGTATCTTTACCAAACTTCTGTTGCTCTTATGTAAGCAAAGCATGTAGACATCACTTCACAAAAAAAAACAGAAAGTGGTTCTGTAAAGTTCTTAATTAGAAAAAATATCTCCCTCCAAAAGGCGCCTACTTTGCTATGTAAAGTAAACTGATAATTCAAAGGACTAAAACATAAAGTCTCGTCTCCTCTTCTTCCGCTTATGCGGGTCCGGGTCGAGGGGGCAGCAGTGTCCGATCCACATTGAACCAGACCCATATGGTTCCTCCCAGATCTATGTCTCTGCCTTGGGCTGGACCTGACTGGACCCCATGGGCGAAGGCCCCGGTAACCCCCCCGGGCAGCGCACTGGTCCTCTGATGATTTCCTTCCCATATGCGTCTTTATGGCCCATTCTTTGTCTGACTCTTCACCCAAGACCACCTTTTTCCACAACGATAAAGTGATGGTCCACGGAGGGACTTTCACAGTTATGTCGGTGGATTTGTGAAGCATTAAAACATTTTTTAGAGGCAATCTGTGTGTGTTTGGTATTTTCATAGCTCTAAAGAAGACCAAGAAAACCGTAACTGTAAGTTAGGTTTTGAGAGAGCAGGACCTGGTTAAAATAAAGTACGACACTACTTCTACTGCATATCAGTAGAAAGAGGATGTTAAGCTCTACAGTTTGCCAAGCTCTATGATGCAAACTTGGGATTTTCGATATGTTGATATAACTGGCTTTATTGGCAAATCTGCAGTCTGTATATATATATATATATGGGGCACATCTCCGCCCTGGCTAGCTCTGGCTCAGTTTAACTCTGCTTCCTCCACAGAGATGTATGTGCCTCCTGGCCTTGTGCGATGCACTCAGTGAACTCCAGAGCGGCAAAAACTGCAGGCTCGGTTCTTTGATTCAGTGACCCATATGCCACCTGCATGGTACAACGGCCATATCGCACAGGGGAACAGGCAGCAAGCTGACGCATGTTCAAGTTCCCACAGTACATTGACTTCCTACTTCTGTAACGGGAGAGCATTATGACTTTTTTCCATAGTGTCAGGCAATGCAAGGAGGGCCAGGATGAGTTTTCCATTCCCCTGCAGAAACAAATCTAAAGGATAGAGGCTAACTTGTGTGCTTGACATCAAGGCAGATGTTCGTCTTTGCGCGGCCAGATATCGGTGCCCTTCGGCGTGCACTAGCGAAAAAACAACCGCGCATTAAGCGGACCCCCGACAGGTACTATATTTAGTGAAGGAGACGCATTCCGGCACATGTGCTGATGGATGACGACGGGGTGACGATGTGACTTGGAGGCGCCAAATGTGTTGAGCCCGACGACCTGCGCCTTGCCAATGCGTTTCATCCCTGACCTTGCGGGGGGCCACTGGGGTCTCAGCTCTCACTCCCTCGGCTGTGGTCTCCCATGCATTAAGGGCCGGCGAAAGACCGCGATGCACACAGACAGCAGCTGAGCACGAGCTAATGATTAAGCCGACGCGGGCTCAGCCAGGAAGAACAAATGCATTGATTTAACACGTAAATCCTTCAGCGGCTGAACTTGGGTCGTTTTCTAATTCACAAAAATCAAATGCAGCAGCAGAAGCGGCAGCCAATAGTTCTTATGGGCCTGCATGAGTGTTTGGCCGGTCGCCTCCAGAGTAGAGGGACTCTGCCTTATGCGGGGGGAAAAAAAAAGTGTTTATATTACGCCGAAGCAAGACTATGGGGCACTTAACATGCCATGTCTGACCTTTGCTTGGGCACAAGCAGTCATTGCTGCAAAAAGAAAATGAAGAGAGAAATAGCACCAAAGAGATGCTCGCTGAGTCCACAAACTGAAACAATGATGTCATCTACAGATATTTCTCGCTGTATTAATTCAAGGTTTGCCAGAGATCCTTTTGTGCTTACTTGATGAAAGCTGGTGGCATATCCCTTTTCATGATCTGATCCTCTGTGGTTTGCACAGTCTCCTTCCCCACCTGGAAAACAAAGATTTTTTTTTTTTGCATGAGTCAAAATCAAACCCAATGTGATCAAATGAAACATTAAACCTATTAAGTACAATTTAATTAGACAATGAATGGCAGAAAACATAAACCAGCCTATAATCATTTATCTTGTGTCATCTCTTCCGGGGTTAAAGGGTCAGGGGTCACCAGCAGCAAAGATGTGTCAAATTTCCATTCGATGATTACTGCGGTCATAATATTTCTAATCGGCAAGTCAAATCAATGAAATTTACATGAAATAAAGTCATTTAGAAACTAAAAACAACAAACTGTTTCACACCGTAATTAAGAGCAAGTCTGTTCGCAAAAGTTGATTAGAAAACTACCCTAAACTCCCACCGCCTCTGACATTTCAAGCATGTTTGAAATTGATTTTAGCTATTAATAATTGTGCAAGAAATTAAACATCCTACACCTGTTGGTCACTTGGACTCAATGGACTTACGACCGCGAGGCCAACGCTGGATTAGTGTTTGGACTTTGCAGTAAGCGTTTCCGCCAAGATGTTGATTGGCAGAACACGAGAGAAAACTACTGATAAAGTAACCACATCAGCCAGAGCTGATTCCGACCTGAGAGAAAGAGCCAAAATGTGTCACGTAAAATGATTGATATGACTCAGCTGAACTTCCGTCGGTTGACTGGCTAATGTTTGCGTAGCCAGAAATGGGCACGACGGGGAGAGCAGGTGAGACAGGGAGCAGCCTGGATCTCCGGTCCGGGTGAGTCTATGTTTGACCGGCGAACAGGCGACTTCTCGCGTTTTATCAAAACGCAATGCTTCACTTTGATAAAGATCAGAGGCAAGAACCTTGCTCTCCATCAGCACTTCTTTATGAGATGAAACATCTTAAAATGACAATGCTTAATGCCAGCTACCTATCATATTTAGGAACGGGATGGCAAGGGTGGTCAAGCAGACTCGGGCTCCGACCCTGACGACTAACTCATAAGTGATGAGGATTCTGCATCCTAAGTCTTTTGGGCCTGTACTCAAGTACGCACAGTCGAGAACTGGCTTGGCGGCGTTTCCATTTAAGATATACTCCCAAGCGTTACTGCCATGTGGGCGCACAACTTTACATATCAATAGCATGTCGAGTGAGTGGAGAAAAAAAAAACAACATGCCCCCCCCCCCGGAGCAAGGTTTGTCTTTAATCACGCACTTCATCAAGAATGATGTCCTGTTATTTGTACGGTGAACCATTATTTGAACAAGGCAGCTGCTGGGGGGATGCCAGGCCTCAGCAGTCATAATGTGTAAAGCAGCTGAATGCCTCCTCTCCCTCAAATGCCAAAATGACTCACCTCCCCCACCATGACCTCAGCTCTGCTGGGAGATACAACTCACCCACGTCGAGCCGCCGAGGGCAACCGATCGCACCCTTTCATACCGAGACATGACTGGGTTTTAATGAACCGCATCACTGCATCACCAGTGGACGGATGTGAGACAGTCTCTTTTATGCTGTACATTACTTATGTACAGAGAGCAATCACCCCCACACACACACATAAACACCAACATACATTTCAAACTCGTTTCATCATGCTAGACTTTGCTGTGCCTGTTAAGTGAAGGTCTGTGAAAGGGCCAGAAGGTGCTGAATCATTAGCCGCGACGTCAATCAGCGGGATAAATGTTTTCCATCGTTGGAATGTTCGTGTCATTTACTAAGTAAAACTTGTCAAGGCTGATCTCCTAAGGTTTTGGTTATTTGTGATGTGGCCTTGATGCTTTGAGCTACGGGCAACAGCAGAGCCATTCCAGATGGCTGACGTGGAGGCTGAAACGGGAAAGAGCAGACCCCTATCTCCTCAATGCCTTTCCAATAAACCGGAGGGACTCTGAGTACGTGAGGGGTCATAAATTAGGGCCAAAGGTTATGACAAAGTAGAGTTGGAGCTGCCCATCTTAAGAGTGAACGAGCAGAATTCATACGCCAGCCTGTCATTCCAGACCTGAGGCGGTCTGAACAGAAGCTGAACACAACAACTAAAGGGGCCCCCGTCCTGTTGGACGAAAGGGCAGCAGAGCTGCAGGCGAGGATATCGGGCATTTATAGAGTAGTAAATGGAAGTGAGGGGGGAAGGAAGTTACACAAAAGCCCTTTAGCCATGCTCACACGACAGGGAACAGTAACAGCCACCCAGAAGTGACTACTCTCCTGGCTCAGACGCTCTCAATATTTTGGCCAAACATGTTGCCAACGTTTTAAACCCGTCCTCCACCACATCTGTTGATTTGTTTGTTCGTCTATTAGCAGGAATATGGTAAAGCTACCGGACTGGTTGTCAGTGAGCTCGGTGGACGGGTGTGCTTTTACTTTTGTTTTGGATGCTTTAACTCCGTTTGGTTCACTGCAGGTACCTTTTCATTTATTTATTTATCTATTTTTTTTCCAATCTTTGTCAGGAAAGCTTTTGTTAAGCAGCATCAGAACACCATTTCTTTCGATCAGACAATTGTTCCTTCTCTAGCAAACCTTCATCAAATTTTCATGATGTAAAGTAACTCCAGTTTTCACCCAGACAAAGACACTGAGCCGCCGCTACTTTTTTGAAGAACTTCCGCAGTACTTCATCCTGTTTGTTATTGGGATCATTTTGAGTCAAGTACCTATTTTTGACCTGCAGGCTGGGCTAAATAAATCATTGAAAGTCACAGTGGTGGAGATTGTGAGGGCGTTATAACATTTTGTAGATTTATAGATGAATTGAAAGAGATGAGCTCAGAGTAAGAGTTCTGCCAAACCTTATGTTGAAAAATTGCAGTTTTTCAATCTGCCCTAAAATATGACTGGCTCCTCGGTCGATACCACACTCCTCCGCCAAGTTTTATGAAAATCAGCTTGGCAGTTCCCTCATAATCCTTCTGACAGACAGGCAGGCAGGCAGGCAGGCAGGCAGGCAGGCAGGCAGGCAGGCAGGCAGGCAGACAGACAGACACCAGCGAAAACACAACTTCCTTTGGGAAATTCATTTCTCCAGTAAATCTCGCTGCAGCCCTATAAAACAATTTGACCAATATGGACTTTTGCAACGTAGCATGTTTGAGAAAGACCTTGCTCGTGAAATCTCTGAGAAGAATTGTTAAGACAACACTCAGATTTATATATAGCGACATCGTGTTCAGACACGTTCCTAAACCGAACCAAGGAGAGAAGGAACACGACACTAAGAACCAACAATAGGGAGGCCAAAAGCGGAGTGCAAACACTGAGTCATATTCTCTTTAAAGCAGCGAGGCTCTTGATATTGTTGTATTCAACGAGTCACCGCCGTCTTCCTCTTTGCTCAGACTCTCATCCCGCTGTCAAATGTTCAAAAACAGCCCAGCAGTGATCCAAATAATTTACCACCAAAATAGAACCGCGACCTCCCCCCGGTTTATGACTCTTGTTGTCAAGCAGGGAGTGATGCCTGCCCCTTCTTCGCTATACTGAGCCTTTGTCCGGTTTATAGACCGCATAGCTGTAATACCAGCACGGACCACGCTCAAAAGTAGGGCTGTAACTTGAGATTATTTTACCGATTAGCTAACCCGCTGGTTCTGTTTTCGGTGAACAGAATACTTTTGAAACAAAAGTTGAATGGCACAGGATATTAAAATTTTAAATGCAATGAAACGGAGGGAACCAACAGCTAGTCGGTTAGTCTAATCTACGCTCCTCGACGTGTCAACATATTCATACTCTTAATTATATTTTTGGGATGACGAGGAGGTCTGGCTTTGGATGGCTGATAGAAATGAAGAGGAGCCGTGCGGGGATGACATGAGCACGCCCAGTTTCGACTCAGTGGCAATCAGGGATGAGGCCCCCCCACCCAGGCCCCAACGTAAATATCCTGTCCTTTGAATAGATTCCGGCAAACCACCGGAAGGACAGTCGTTCACTTCCACCTCCCTTTTAAAACCTTCCACTGCTGGAGTGTCACCTTCCAAACTACCACATGCCCTGTTGCTGCTTGACGGTCTCCTTTCGCATTCGGGTCTGTTGTGGAAACACTGACACTCCTTCTTGCCGTCCGAGAACGCTGTGTAGGAAACCTTGTGTTGTCAAGCAGCTTGATAAAGTGGCTGCTCCTTTAGAACAGACCCTGCTTTGTTGACAACGGCATCGCTCTGCCGCGAGAAGAAAGGCCGCTCTGAAAAGCATCAAGACCGCCTGGGACAGAGCCTGCCTTTCACATGCCGGGTAGCTTTAGCGCAGTGCAGAGTTAGTCATGGTGACCAGAGAGATCTATGATAGCAAAAAATTCTGGCAACTGCCGTCACCGCTGCCCTTAGCGATGTCTTTGAAATAAACCGGCGTGTTGCTCCGCGCGGAGCCTCGCGTCCCCGTGGAGCGACTCGGCGACTGATCCCCGCTAACTCTGCAATCTGAGGTGACACGCTCGCGCAGATTGATGGCGCAGCACTTCATCAGGCGCGCTCGCTCGATGCTCTCGGAACCGGCGAGTGCTGCATTCTGAGCTATCAGGTGGCCTGTGACCAATAATGACTCAGGGGCACAGCAGAAGAGGTTGCACTGAAGGCCAGCGCCTCTATCGTGCATCTGTCAAGCGGTGTCAAACGTGGTTTATTAATTTGGCTCAGGAAGTGGCAACGCACAGTGTCCAAGGCGATGAAAGTCACAAATCAAACGGTTTGCTTGGCCGCGGCCAAAAAAACCCTGCGGCCGGAGAGAATATATCATAACCATCTATCTCATGTTACAGCCGCTTAGCAAGTTATGTACAGCATTACCACCGAATGCCACGGATCACTGTGAATCCTGTTTAAAATGAGTGAGCAAAGTATTAGACCTACCGTGTCGGAGTCATCATTTTCTACTATTAAATGGATTTCTTATTTTGCAGAAATAACAACAGATAACGGTTATTGAACTGGTTAAGGATGGGGAAGTAAAAATGAAATCGCATCCAATGATGTGATTAAATGGGCCACAAGCATATTTGTTGCTTTCCAGTAGATCTGAATCATCGGTTCATTGCCGGGCTATCAGATTTTAGTCATTCAAATGACAACATGAATCAACATGAAACACATGTGCCGTTGACATTTTGCGTCCTCAGCTGCTTCTGATCTTTTTTTTTTTTACCGCACACAAGCACAGATATGGAAAATCTTTTCAGCATCAACGCATCTTCTGTAATTTCAGTTTGCCGCTTGGGTCAAAAGGCCGCACACTTTAATTAAGTCTGACGCTCAGGATGGTTTATGTGCCTCCAGAAATAAATGCGAGCATAAGAACCCTTGTCCACGTGAGTTAAGGCGCGGGGCAAAGATGACCAGTTTCCTGCTCAAACCATCCCCAGGAGAGGACAGGACGTGCAGCTGCTGTGCGGAATTGAAAATGTGGTCAAGTTCATTCAGAAACCTGCTGGACGAGAGAGGATATCTTGTCACAAATGCCAAAATCCTCTGTCCTATTTGGGTATGCGGAGCCGCAAAGGTATGCCGGCTCATTTTTGCACTGCTGCTCACATTAACCAAGGCCATCCTTTTGCAAAAAGATGACCTCGACAGTAGGGGACGGGGGGGGTGATGGCAGAGGCACCACAAATGAGAGGAGCATCGCTTCTACGTTGAAGTTAAGCTTAAGACGACATGGCTGCATGGCAACTCACCCCCCGCCCCCCGCTCATCTGAACTTAATTTCCATTGTTACAGCGAGCGCGCGAGTGTATTCTTTGTCACGGTCGCCAGCCATGAATACCTCACTGCTCAGGGAGAAGGGTTTCCCCCTCTCTTGGCTCACAAGTGTCGGCCGACAGCTGCCGGGTCTTCCTGACTTGGCCGCCTGCATCTCCTCATCAATTCAACCCACCTCTGCATCCTGGCACACTTTCATCTGAGTGCCGATCAAACTGACTACAGGCGCAGAATGGAGCCACTACACAACAATGCACGCCTGCAGATACTCCATTCACTTCCCTTGGAAAATTGCAGGAAGCTTGAGCACGAGGTAAGGAGGCATTTTCCTTTGTATGCTTGTGAAGAACACAAGTTGATGAATACAGTTACTTCCTATCTGAAAAGGATTAAAGAATATATTTGATTGAAACCGCTGTTTCAAACCGTAATTTGCTTTTTTTGGACCTTATTTACCATCCTTCACTATGAAGTTTAAAGACGACCAATAAGTTGTTGCTATTTCTTTGGCATTTCTTAAGGGAAGTCAGTATGGAAAATTACCACACACACACACGTATACAACACACACACACACACAAAAACAAAATGCCATACTCGTGGATCTGATCTGTATGTAATGAATGTTAATGGGATTGTTAATTTGTGATGCTGTTGAAGAGGACTGGGTCATACTGAGAAGTGTCCCTAATATTTTGGTCATCTCACTCATATGCGTGAGGGTATATATATATATATATATATATATATATATATATATATATATATATATATATATATATATATACATTTTTTATTACGTTTTCCATACATATATACAAGCCTCAAAAGGGAGAGTGATGCAGTCAAAAATCACAAAAACAAAAAAGGTCAAGTTCATCTTAAATAAAAATAAACAACCACACTCAA
>CAAKHG010042847.1:0-10854 GCA_901007715.1 Dactylopterus volitans | reverse complement strand
TGCTGTCCCACCACTCACTTCCTCTGTGTGCGTGCGTGCGTGCGTGCGTGCTCGCATGTGTGTGTGTGTGTGTGTCTCACCGAGACGGCTGCCATTGCGCGGCATCGCCATGAAGGAGCCCAGGGTGCCGCCGATAACGCTGTGCGGCCGGCGCAGCGGCGGCTTCTTAAAGGAGCCGGCGTACTGGTGGAGGAAGGAGTGCATGCTGTGGGAGGTGGGGGGGCGACCGTTCCTCATGAAGGGCTCTGAAACGCCACCACAAAGCAAACATCAGCTCTCGTGTTCCTCATCAAAAAGACGCCGCACAAAATCAAAACCCCCAAACGTCAGGCTCACTTATGGATCTCAGTCTCAATAACTTCATGTGGCGGTAACGCGGCGCGCAACAGTTCCTTTGCCTCATTTTGTTTCTTTATTTTTGCATGTAAGAAATGAGGCATATCAAATGTAAATAAAGAACAGAAACCTCCGGCAGCCTGGAAATCTCCAGGCGTATCAGTTAAAGTTGGAGCAAAGTAGAAGACAAGATATCAGATTCATCCCATAAACAGCCGTCTGTTGCACAAACGTAATGGACTCTTCTTAACAAACATCCTCTGATAAGTGAATGATTTTAGTAAGGAAACTCTGGACTTGAAGTGTTTATAATGTCAAAATAAAACCAGAGTGTCTGGATGGACAAACAGAAAAGACACAGCATCTCGGCTTCAGCCCATGAGACCATTCAGCTCCCGCTTGGATCTCATGACCTTCCTCTGCAGGGGAAATGTGGATGTTCAAATTTCGGTTCCTCTGAGCGCCTGGAGAACCTCTCATCCTCTTCAACTGCCCCGTGTGATGGATCTTAACTACCAAATAGGTGCTAAATACATCTTATGTGGAGATTGTTTTGTCAAATATGTGTTTTATGTTTCAGCTTCAAACATGTGTCTCTAAAGTCAGTAGTTCCACATAAACGCGTGGGATCATGTCGTATTTGTCAGTTTCCGGGAGTCCTGATATTCACTGCTGACCTGCTTTAGACTGTTGGAACATGGCAACATCTGCCAGCTGAGGGAGTGAAAGCCAGGGCGAGCCGATGGCGCCTCACCCCCAGTGCATCATGGGACGAAAGCTCGGCTGACCTAACCGCCGCACAGCACAGAGCGGCGCTCCACATCAGTGGAGGAAGATGGCGGCTCATCGTGGTTTCATAGCCAGGTTTCTGACATTTGTGCTGGAGCTCCTCTGAGCAGAAGCTGCAGACCACCTTCACGGCTGCAGCGCCTAAATATCTCACATCACAGAGAGCCGTGTCTGTGTGTGTGTGTGTGTGTGTGTGTGTGTGTGTGTGTGTATAGGAATTGGACAGGTGGCATTTCCTTCCCCTGTTGGACAGCTGAAGTGATTTATCACAAACACTTTAACCCTTGACTGGTTTTCATGTAACTTAATATGAACGTATCAAGTTTTAAATCTTAAAAGGACGTTTCATCTGATCGGTTTGACATTTTTTTTTTTTTTTATCAACAGCTGCTCACTCTGTCAGTTTTTTACTGCTCGGACTGCATGAAGTCGTCTGACGGCACAGATGAGGAAGACAAACGCACCTGGAACAGCAGCATCTCCGGCAGGACCTCGGCGTTTATACATTTACAGATGGATGTGAAAAAAAAGGAGCACTGCTCTTCACTGACCGTTGTCCTTGGTGCCGCCGTCCTCCATGGTCATCTGCTCGGCCAGCTCGGACAGAGACTCATCGATGGTCTGACTGGAGCGAAGCGTCAGAGACAGGCGCTTCTTGATCCTCTTCATCTTCTCCATGACAGCGAAGCTCACCGCCTGGAAGCAATCGGAGCGCCAGCTGGTTAACCTTCACACACACACACCGCACTCGTGTGCGTGTGCGTGCGCACCAGGGTTGGGGCGGCAATACTGTAACACCGAATAACGGCGTACTTAAAAACGGCCGCAGTATCCGTTTCATTACCGCCATTAAATAAAATTGCAATGCGCTCATATGGGGGCCTGGTGCAACATCGGATATAATCTATTCATTATCATTCATGTGTGTGTGGTTGAGTTTTCAGTTTTACTCCGACAGTATAATGTTTTGTCGTTCGATAAAAGCTTATGCACGTCACGTGACAGCCCAGAGAGGAGAGAGGAAAACCAGGTTTTTCCTGGCGAAAAACCTGGATCAGACTGCAAGCACTATCGCGCGTCTTGTTAATTTTTACCTCATTTTTTTAAAATATTTCCTGACAGACAAAAAGAAGTGCGGACCTGGAGAAACTCAGGTATGTTTCTAAAAAGGGTGTTAAGTACTAAAAAAAAAAAAACCCCGCTGCAGTCACGTGATGCACATTTTCACTATTGCAGTTATTTTGTCATTGTTGTTATGGATTTGATATCTGTATCTGGACGTTTTGTTGTTGTTTCTTAGTGTTTGATTTTCCTTTTCTGAACGGTGTAGGCACAAGAGGGCATTTTTGTGACTGTCTAACAACACGATGGTTAATTGGCCGCAGTAATACCGTAAACACCGGTAAAATGCGCAGGAGATTTAGCGGTATCAAAATTTGTATACCTCTTAAGCCTGGCGTGTGCATGTGTGCACAGTTTTAAACGCTGCAGCCCCCGGACGAGCATGAACACTGACGGCTGTGACACACATACACGGGATAGGGAATGACATCGTGTGTATGAGAAGAAGGGGCATGCTGGGTAAGCAGGGGAAATGCAGTGAGGAAGTAGCAGCGCAAAAGCCCCGCCCATCCTGCCCGCCCCTCAGTACCAAACACGCTGACCCCTGACGCCACATCGGTCTCCCACTCTGAGAGCTGTGACACCATCCGTCCTTCTGTGTGCGCTCGCTCGCTCACACACACGCACACACACGCACGCACGCACGCACACATACGCACACACACGCATGCACACACACGCGGAATTTGAGATAAGCGCTCTTTGTCTGCCGCTCAGGGGAGTGTAACAGACCCGGGTTTCATCTCCGCAGCAAACAAAACAAAGAGATTCATGTGATGAGTGTGTGTGCGTGTGCGCGCGTGTGTGAGTATGAGCATATTTGTGAGTGTGTATAGGGGTTTTGGCTGAGCGGCACGTTGTCATTGTATCGCTATCTTGATATGAACACACCAATTTTAACGGATAATAACCAAGCGCGACATAACACGATGTTGACGCCGAGCTGTCATGAGGACATTCATGACGGCAGGTGTTTACTTCCTCCGTCCATGAGGTGGTGCTGTTGTGGCGGCGGCGGCGGCGGCACGCTGTTCCACTGGTTACATGACGTCAATAGTGGACATGAATCAGATTGCACGCAGCTGAAAGCGAATATCAAGTAAAGCGGCGGCAGGAGCAGCCGAGTCTCGCCGTCGTCAGTGCAAAACGCCCTCGGCGCTGCAGCCTCCCACGCTTCCTGGTCACAACTCAGCAGCGACATGAGACAGACGGATGTGGCGCGTCAAAGCTGCCGCCGCCGCCGCCGCCACATGTCTTTGTGGCGACTCAGCTGGTCCTTCATCAGCGGACTCATGCTAGCGGTGACATGATGCTGTGACGTCACACGATGACACAGTCTGGCCAGCCTGCGTGTCTGATTAGCTTAGAAGACATTCGGTGCTTCTGACTTTCCTCCTCTCCAGGTCGACACGCCCGCACGGCTACATGGGAGGATACACCCACGCGGGTCGACACGGGAGGATACACCCACACGGGTCGACACGCCCACGCGTCGACACGGGAGGATACACCCACGCGGGTCAACACGCCCACGCGTCGACACGGGAGGATACACCCACGCGGGTCGACATGCCCATGCATCGACACGGGAGGATACACCCTCACAGGTCGACATGCCCACACGTCGACACATCCACACACCAACACGGGTCACCTACACGGGTTGACACACCAACACGGGGGGGCACCGACATGGGTCGACACACCCGCACACCCACAACTGGTCAACACACACACACACACACACACACACAACTACATGGGTCAACACGCGCACGCCAACATGGGTCACCCACACTGGTCGACACACATGCACACCTACACGGGTCAACACACATACACACACACACCCACAAGAGTCACCGACACGGGTCACCTACACGGGTCACCTACGCAGGTCGACACACAGGCAAACCTACACGGGTTGACACGCGCGCACACCCAAGTGGGCTGCCCAAGTTTGGGGGCCTGTTTAGATCTGCTGCCTAACCCCGAACCAGTTCTTCACATTTCAACAGCTAAAGAACCGGCTTTGGTCCAGGAACACCGTTTCCATGGTGATGGTGGACATAACAATCACAGTTAGAAGAGCGCTGGACTGAGCTGGACTGAGCGCTCAGTGGACTGAGCACTGTTGGATGCCAAAGGAGGCAGCGCGCTTGTAAAGTCCAAGTGCTCTGACACTGGTGTTGCAGTGACGCTGTCGTGGTCGTCGCTACAATGTTTCACCGTCACGCAGCCTGGAGGTGATCATTAGCCTTCCCAGCGACTGTAGCATCTAAGTGGCTCGTATACTCGTACTCGTCGTCTTCCGCTTATCCGGGTCCGCGTGGCGGGGGCAGCAGCTTCAGGAGGGAAGCCCAGGCGTTCCCAGGCCGGGCGAGAGATATAATCCCTCCACCTGGTCCTGAGTTGGCCGTGTGGGACGTGTCTGGAACACCTCTAACGGGAGGCGTCCAGAAGGCGTCCTGACCAGATGCCCGAGCCACCTCAGCTGGCTCCTCTCGACGCGGAGGAGCAGCGGCTCGACTTTGAGCGCCTCCCGGATGTCCGAGCTCCTCCCCCTCATCTCTAAGGCTGAGCCCGGCCACCCTGCGGAGGAAAACTCATTTCGGCCGCCTGTATGCGCGATCTCATCCTTTCGGTCATTACCCAAAGCTAATGACCATAGGTGAGGGCTGGAACGTAGATCGACCGGTAAATCTTCACCACGACAGATCGGTTAAGCGATCTGCATTGCTGACGCCGCTCCGATCCGCCTTGACGCCGCTCCGATCCGCCTCATCTAAGTGTTAAAAAAACGAAGACCGTTGGCGAGCGGGACTTCTCCTTCTGTGCGCCAATGTTGTGCAACAGTCTTCCACAGGACATTTTTAAATCAGGCCGAAGACCGACCTTTTCTCTGTTGCGTATAATCCTTGGAATGATCCATTTTTAATGTTGTGATGTGAATGTGTTTTTGTCCTGTTTTTTTAACCTTCGTAAAGCACTTTGATGGCAAGTGCTGTACAAATGTATTTATTATTATTATTATCATCTTCCACTGTAATTTATGCCTCCATCGTTGCCCAAACGCATTCATGAGAACATCAGTGAGTCACAGTGTCGCACTGAATGCTCGTCCTCGCGTCGAGTCCATCCCTGGTTGAAAATGGTTCCCAAGAAATGCACCACTTCCTCCTCTCTCAGCAATTTCTAATAGCTTCCACTGAAATTAAACAACATGAGTGACCTTTATTTTTAACTCCTGTAGAAATGTTTTTGGCCATAAATAATAGATCTCACTCGAAAGGGGGAGGGTGTAAAGGGGGTGAATGGCTGCATCCCGCCTGCAGGACGGATGAATCCGACATTGCTGAACTGGGAAACTCGCCTCGCTCACACATTTCTAGGCTATTTCACAGTCAGTGAAATCGATGGTTTTTCCAGATTTAAAAACAAAATGATTTTTCAGGTCAAGGAAAATGACGCGTGAATGATATTATAATCCTGATTCTGCTGCAACCATATTGGTGCCTGTGTTTCAGAGGCTTTTCCAGACTGCAAAAAAAAAAATTTGGAGAAAAAGCAGCAAGTTAAGAAGTTCCAAAATCCCAAAGAGCACAGTCACAAGCTGCCAACGCCGCCGCTGCTCAGAGGGAGCCTGCTCTCAAAGACCCCTTTGTTCCTCGAGGACGCTAAAACAGGAGCTGCAGCATGACTGCCTCAGAGGGGTGGGCTGTGTGCGTGTGTGTGTGTGTGTGTGTGTGTGCATGCGTGCGTGCGTGTAATCGGACAAAAGACTGTAATGTTAATGTTAGTAGAAAATTAGCAATATCTAAGAGCAAATACATGTCATGCGGGGAAGGTTGGTTTAACACGAAAGAAGGTGAAGAAAAACTGTTCTGAGCTGTGAATGTGATCCCCCTTTCCATAACTGTACAGTTATTCCATATCCACACACAGTCATTCCATAACTGTACAGTCATTCCATATCCACACACGGCCATTCCATATCCACACAAGGCCATTCCATAACTTTACATTGTCATTACATATCCACACACCGTCATTCCATATCCACGCACGGCCATTCCAAAACCACGCACAGCCATTCCATATCCACGCACGGTCATGCCACACACGGCCACTGCATATCAACACACTGCCATTCCATAACTTTACACTGTCATTCCATATCCACGCACCGTCATTCATAACCTCACACGGCCATTCCATATCCACACACCGTCATTCCATATCCACACACCGTCATTCCCATATGCACATATGGGTTTCTCTGCAGAGACAACTGCCCCAAAGACTCGGACCCGGGTAAGCAGATGAAGATGAAGCTTGGATAGTTGTTTACATACAGTAGAATATGTATATACACACACGGTGGATGGATGGATGGATAGATGGATAGATGGATAGATAGATAGATAGATAGATAGATAGATAGATAGATAGATAGATAGATAGAGACTGTACATAACCACAGATTGTCTATGACCATAAACCTCCCAGTGAACAAAAATTAGGCCAAAATTTCCCCGCTAACGATGTTATCTAGACACAGTCTGCACAGTAGCATTCGGGAAAAGGGACCGAGCTATCAAAGTCCCGCCCACCTCGATCACAATGATTGGTTTACCATTCAATACCAAATCTTTATGGTTTTTAAAAGACAATTAACACTGCGCGTCACTTTCTTATGTAGGATTCCTAAACAGACGTCTGTAAACACCGCCACCACTTCCTGAATTTGACCCAGAGCAGCTGTCAGTCATGAAGCCACGCCCCCTTTAATCGCATCAAATAACTCATTAAACCAAACCAATCGGAAAAATAAACACTTCAACAAACATTGCAATGATAAAAAAAAACTACCTGAAATGACAGAAACCATCTTTGAGGGGGAAAAAAAAGAAGATATTTCTATTTGGAGGAGGCGAGGTTTATGACCTATACTGGAGGACGAGGAGGGCGAGTGACCTTTTATACAACACGCGCGTTTCATATTTTCATATTGATTTGGCCTTTAAAAGAAAGACACCCACAAACCCTTTTAAAGAGGAAAAAGTCTTTGTGTCTGATGGCCATGTCCACACACACATGCAGCACATCTAAGGAGCATGCTAACCAGAATGACACTCACGGGCTCACAATCTCACGGTTCCCCTCATTTGTCCACATCTGTGCAAAATGTTAGCAAGTTTCGTTCATTTAATCTGAAATGCTGCCAGGAGGTGAACTGAGGTCCTTCGGCAAATTCACATGTACGGCTTCAAATGACCTCAGCAGTCACATGACAGCAACGACGGACATCCGGGCCTGGCAGCGTGGCATCTGTAAACGCCGCACGGCGACACCCTCCCTGTTAGCGCCTCCGACTTCTCTATTCATTCCGGGGCTTCAGGGATCAGGTGCCGGGCCCCTGAGGTGCCGCGTTCTGTGTATGTGTTGTTGTTTGTGTGAGTGTGTAATTTATTATGATCCGGTTCCTAGACCAGTGACTTGCTGTCGCTATTTTACATTGTAGCTTTCTACCTTCTATGTTCTTCGCAGAGATATTTTGCTACATCGCACTCTGAAGACATGTGAGCACCCGGCTTTGTCGACATCTTATAAACCAATCAATGAATCAATTAACGGACCAAAAAAAGTACTTATTGAGGCCGCGATTAAAATAAACATGAGTTGCAGCAACCATTGATTCATCAAAAAAAAACGCGGTTTTGAGAACGTAATGATCACGTGTCTCCACTCGTCTTGGTCTTAATTCAGCCGCAACTACATTACCCACAATGCAACTCCATTTGAATTCACCCATGTGTATTTATGCGTCGATAAGGCAGCTTCCGTCCATCGGCCTTCGGCTGCCGAACCAACGCCGACCCCCCGGCGCTGTCGCCTGGCTTTCTGGGAGCAAGACGCGTGTTCGCACACAGACAGGCACCTCAAAAACGCCGTCGCGCCCCTTCAAGGGTTAAAAGTGCAGGTGTTAAAAGGTCGCGAGGTCAGATCAGTCATGAAAATGACAAGTATGTTTTGATAGCTCACCCACCAATTCTTTTTATAACTGATGAATGGCTCTGAGCCGTAGATCCACGAACACAAGGACCACTGGCAGCGCCACAATTCCTCCACCGTGTTCCATCTCCCCTCACTTCTCCAGCCGCGCCGCGATTGGACGCTCACCAGCACCGATGAATATTTCAGTATCTTCACTGCCAAGCAGAGTTTTACGATAAGTGTTTAGCACGAGGGAAAGTGTGTGTTTGTGTGTGTGTGTCTGCTGCTCTAACAATGCCAACCGTTAATCTCCAGATTATGAGTCCAAACTCAACCCTGCAGAGCATTATGGGATTTAGCCATGAGGCAACTGGACATGATGCCAAAGCAGTGTGTGTGTGTGTGTGTGTTTGTGTGTGTGTGTCCACATTTGTGCATGGCTCACATAACTGATCTGAGTGTGTGCTCATGAGCTTGTTCATTCTGAATCCTGCAATTAGTCAGAACCTAAAAAAACCTGATAATTACCACCTCAGCGACGTGATCCCGCCCACCGCCCCCCCGATCCGCCCCCATCACTCCCCCACAACAGCTGCTCACTGACAGGAAGACATTTCCCATCAGCCCCGGGGGGCTACAGCAGCTCCTCCTGGGTGCGTTCCATCCCTGTTCCTCGCCGCTCCTTCACATAAGACAATGAATGAGACACACACACAGACAGAGCTACACTCCTGAACATGAACACACACACACGGAGCCACACTACTGAACACACGGACACACACACACAAAGACTGAGCTACTACTGAACACACACACAAAGACAGAGCTACAATCCTGAACAAACACAGACACACAGACACACACACGCACACACACACACTGATGGAGCTAAACTCCTGAACACACACAGACACACACACAGACAGAGCTACACTCCTGAACAAACACACACACACACACACACACACAAAGATGGAGCTACACTCCCGAACACACAAACACAAACACACACAAACAGAGATGGAGCTACACTACTGAACAGATACACACTCTCTTATGCACACGAAAATAAGATAAAATTATACACACAAACAGAAAGATACATGAGCACACACCAAGAAGAGCATGCGCACGCACACACGCACACATGCACACACTAATGCACGCACACACTTCTGATCAATAAAACATTGCACAGGTTGGAACTGTAGTGTGGAGGGAGGGGGGTAGCAAACTGCCATCTGGTTGTCAATAGCAACAGTGTTTTGGAGGCCGATAACCGTCTCCGCTCCGGAGCACGGTGGGCTCCCACGATGCAATGCGGCGCACGTTTACCAAACATAGTTCAATGGTCACGAGCGCCGCGGCTGTTGGCCACAACATGCTTAACGTCATCGCCGAGCCCGGAGCTTCAGGGACGTAAAAACCACCTCGCGAGCGGCGAATCCCGGAGCAGAGGCCCGACGAGGGGGTCGAGGAGCCCACGTCAGCCACGCTGAGGCCTCCCGGCTCCTCGCCGCTCCGACAAAGCAGCTGCGGAGCTTTTCCGTGCCGGAGCTCCGACCCGTCAGCTGGTAACAGAGGCGCTCTGTGTCACGCTGCCGGTTCCAAGCCCACGGCCGGATTATGCCGATGATGTCATCAGGGCTGCCGTCTCAGACTGCTCCTCCGGGCTCGCGCAAGATTAGACGTGAGACAAGGACACGCAGAAGGTTCAAGAGCGAATGGCATCAATTCTGTCTGAAAACTAAAAAAAAAAAAAAAAAAAAGTAGAGAAGCCAAACAGGAAGTTTCAAACCAATATTGTGACACCCCTCAGAGTATCAATAAATCTGTCAATCAATCAGCCGGAAAACAAACACAGCACAAAACCTTTTCCTCTTTGCTGAGATTCGTCACCATCATCAGGAACTTTTTTCATTCACTTGGGCTTTGGAAAAAAAACCTCAGAGCATTCCCACCTCCATTAACCCGGGAAAAACTTTCCCTCCACCCCAAACTTTCCCTCGAAAAAGTACCTAGTAGCCCTGTAGGACTTTTCAGATTACCCGGAATTCTTGGGGGCGGAGCTGCGTGCTGAAGGACACCGACCGGCGGCACACGCTCGCAGCGCTGACGTCCACCCGCCATGTTTAAACCTGCAAACTTTTTTTTTTAAATTTCATTTCTTCAACCTTTACTTCCGCTTGTGTTTCCATCGTTTGGACGATGAAGCAAGAGAAGAGGATCCACGGGAAGTGGACGGACGGAGAGGCTCGGGCTCGGATTTGCCGAAGATGACGATCAGCGGGACTTCAGGTAGGCAAATTTGACGTAGGATAATAACCACGGCATAATAATAATTGTAGGATAATAATCGTAGCGCCACAGAAGTTGGGAGATGTCCAAGAAACTTAAAACAAGTTTTACAAGAAGCTGAAGGACCACAAAGGTCGACCACTTTACGAACCAGCGGTCTGAGCAGCTCGACGCCATCCTGGAGCTCAGACCGCCATCCGTCACCACGGCAACGAGAGTCTCGGCGACCTGGCTGCTCGCGGTCGTCAGCCGAGACACGCAGGAGGCAGCGGACCAGTGGAACTTAGGTAGAGCGCATAAATACCGATA
>CAAKHG010042845.1:0-11723 GCA_901007715.1 Dactylopterus volitans | reverse complement strand
CACACCCCACTTGCACCATTTAATAGCTCATAGCTCAGCCAATGAACATCACACAGCATCAACACATTAAACATGGCTGTCTTCTGCATCTCCAGGGCATTTACACAAGTTGTAACACTCAGCTGTGAACAGGCTCCGCCTCCTCCTATTTATCCTCAGTGGTTTTGTCTGTGTATCCACATTTTAACTGTGGCTCATTTTAATTTCCTTTGAGACAAACACGTTTCCTCTCGAGCCTCAAACGAGGCAGCAGCAGTCGCATCGCATGATGGAACAATAACCCCTCAAATCTGAATTAATGACCTTATTAATGACCTTCTCGTCACTTTATAGCCTGGTGACAAACAGGTCCACATTATGAGCTCATATTCATGTGAACCGGAGCTGCGAAGTGCCATTTCCCCAAAAGGATTTCACAGAAGAGTCACTCACTCACACTCACACTCACACACTCACTCACACACTCACTCACACTCACTCACACACTCACTCACACTCACACACTCACTCACACTCACACACACACGCACGCACGCACCGAGGCGTGAGTGGGCGGGGGCTGTGAGCGGCGAGGAAGATGGCGACACTCACTTTGCTCTGCTTCCTGTCCAGGTAGAACTGGTGCTGACTGATGGCCATCACCCAGATGGTCTTAATGAGCGAGTGGCTGGCGTACCATGTGTGGATGACCAGGCCCGCCTGTCCGAAGGTCCGCTTGCTCACCGCTCGTCTGTGGCAGACAGAAGAACCACCGGCGCTCAGAAGAAGGTTAGGGCTGACAGACCTCATCGCAGATCTTCATCACAGATCATCAAGCCTGTGAGGGAGCTGTGCTGAGCAAAGATTAATGAAGATATCTTATAATCCCGTCATACGGTTACATATGCGGGAGTTTGTGTCATAATCTACTGATGGTTCCAGGAGCAGTGGCATCAAAGTCACGAAGGACCGTCTTAGATAAGCGGCGGACCCGAGCGCGTGCCATGAATAATGGCCCTGATCTGGCAGGGAGACACTTGGAGACCTGAAAGGTGACGCGTAAGAACATCTGCAGCAGGAGAGCTGCAGCCAGAACGGGAGGCTTCGCAAAAACACGGAGGGGGTATCTGGGGGGCAGCTGGGGGTAGCTGGGGGCAGTGGGGAGGGATTCAGCGTTTGTCCTCTCACCTGTGCGGGTCGTTAACTTCCACCGCAAATTTCTTCTCGCGAAAATACAAATTCTCCAACTGCTTCCACTGAAACAACTGCAGAGACAGAGGGGGCGGGGGTGGAGGGGCATTACACACCGCTGAGCACACAAGCCAACACACACACCTACGGATTGTAACGTGGATTTGCAGCACATGAGCAGAGATGTCGCTGGATGCACGGAGGACGGCAGACACACATCGACTGAGTCAGAGACGCTGGAGCCCCACGAGGAGAGGCCGGCTGGCGGCTGCCACCGCCAGGCACGCCGTCATTTCAGCAGCCATTTATCGGGTCAGCTTGCAACAGCAGCAGCTGAAGCCGTGAATGTGAGGCAGGCAGGTGGAGGCTGCAACTGCCGCAGCTGCAGGCAGCTTCTCGTGTTCTTCTGCTGTGGAGGGAAACGGGTGAAACATCTGCGCTCGCCGAGCAGGGCTGGAAGGCTTCCCTGCTCAACAGTGACTCTCCAGGTTCAAGCAGGAGATTTAGGAGCACCTTCTTACTTGTTGTTGACCTTCAACAACCTCCGTTACTCTGAACGACTGAAGCTTGTCAGACATCTGCTACCTGGAGTAAGTCATTGCTCCTGGGGTACAAAATCACGACGTGCACATCTCCACTTCCACTGGGACAAACGTCTCACACTATCATACCATTACTTCAGAGAGCTAACCGAGCCACAGATTCGGAGGAGGACATCAGAGAAGTGAAGCGACTGAAGGTTTCAGACAGCCAGACAGGTGAAAGGTGACAAAGTCTTACCGAGTGTTTTAGCGTCTTAACTCCCTGCTGAGGCCTCCTGGCTTTGTCCTGAGCTTCCTCCAGCAACGCTCCCTCTCTTCTGCTCTCACCCAGTCAGATAGGTGTCGCAAGAGTTTCAGCTGAACTGGCCACACCCCCTTTATCCACCCCCCTCCTCTGACATCACAGACACCACATGCTGTTCCAAGGCTTTGTACTGCTCGCTCCCTCCCTCCTTCCCTCCCTTCCTCCCACACACACCCACACACACACACACTCACACAACTGGCTTCCTCCTGAGTCAGACCAGATGAACAGGTTCAACTCGAGTACATCTTACCATGTTTAAAGACATTTCACCTTTGCTCTGCTTCCTGTCACTCAGACATAAACCACCAAATCTCTGCTTCCACCTGGGAGCTTCTTTGCTTTCCATGTTGAAAATGTCACTTGAGGCGTGAATCTCCTGGACCATCTCCCCACCCACTTCTCTCTATGGTCTAATCATTGATAGACGTCTGTCTGGCCTCCTAACTTAGCACAAAGAAAGAGAATGTTTCACTAAGCAACGAGCAGAACGCCCATGTTAGCTTCACGTTACATCTTTCATCTGTCTACGTTCATTCCTGAGGAGTTCTGCTGTCATCGTCCTGTCTTCATGACGGTGGTCATGGTCAAGCGCTGCCCTCGCCCTGGCGCTCGCCCCCGCTCGCCCTCGCTCCTCATGTATAGTATCGAGAAGCTGGGAGGTGCCTAATGAACGAGGGGAAACCAACCAGTTTCCAAAGAGCTCCTCTCATTGTCGGGACCCCCATGAACCCTCCTCCTCTCTCCCTCCCCCACTGGATCAATTAGAATCATTTGCATGGAAACGGCTGATAACGATGGTGAAGCTGTAAACACTCACTTTCACGAGCTCGTTCTGACTGAGTGGAGAAACACCTCTGCACGCGGCTCACAGATGAAGCAGCGATCTCCAGTGATGCTGACGCCCCAGTGTGTCGAGGAGGTGACGCCCCCAACGCTACAACCACCAGACTGCCAGCAGAAATGAGAGATGATTCCAGCTCAGCCTCTGAGACTAATGAACAAAGTAGAACTGCTTCTTTTGCAGCCTGCAGAGACGTCAGTGGCACCTTCACACTCCTGATGTGACTGAATATGCAGAACTTGTGCAGCTTCAGTATTTACGCCCTTGTTTTTGCTGATGATCTCCTCCATGTGGATTCGGATCCACATGGCACCCACAGCCCAGGGACCACCAGGGCCACAAGTCTGCACAATCGAGAGCGCGCTTACACGGGACCAGCCATCGACTGTGGAGTCAAAATATCGTTTAGCAACTTGTATGACTTAACAATCATGCCTGGATGAAAATGTCATGGTTTTTATGAATTCTATTTGCTCTTGCGTTATTTTTGATCAAAATGGAGTAAAAGCTGGAAAAAGCCTTCGACATGTTGAACACCAAACCAACATCGATAGCTACAGGCTGCTGAGCCGGTGGAATGTTCAGCAGTTCACGATCCGGCTGAAGGCCACTTCATCAGATGGACCAGAACACAAACATCAGGTTCAAGCAAGTGTACCAAACACTGGCTGTTTCAGATGGGACCATCTGATGTTCTTCTTGGTCCTGCTTGATTGTCAACTGAATATTTGGGGGTTTCGGTGAGAGTGAAGCTGCACCTGTCATATTCAAGTACTCGACTATTTCTGAAGTGGGGTGATATTCAGTTTCACTTCTCTGCTTTTTTTTTCTGACATCAATCAGGGCAAACAGCAAAACTGCCTTGGTAGAAACTCCTCCCACTCACACCAGTGAACACCAAACTGGTCCACCTCGGGGACACGTCCAGGACCACATCCAAGTCCATAGACCACCCCAATGCTGCAAGGAATAAGCTTTTTATTTGAACACACCACCAAACTGTTGAATAAGTGTATTTGATCACATCTTCTGGACCATGAAGCCTCCTAACTTACACCTGAGAGAAGCTATCAGGGCTGCAAGCTGCCGATGTCGATCACAGCAGTTGAAAGTATTAGAAAAATCTGACCTGTCTGCATGCTGATGTACTTTCATATCTACTTTCAGTCCACATTGACTACTACGCTAATTTTAACAACCCATAAAGCCACTGCTGCCTCACATTATATCTGACACAGTGAGACAAACAACGTCCTCCTAGTCTTTTGACAAACCAGCTGACAGCCCCCGCCCCACACACACACACACACACACTCACACAGCCTGCGGAGGAGGCACAACCTCCCTCTCACACACTTCCGTCGTCAGCTGGTGCTACAAATTACAAAGGTCATTTACAAAGGCAACGAAGGCAACGTTTCGTTTCTGGAAAATGTGGAGCTGGTCGTGTGAGCGCTGCCTCACTGTGGTGGAGGAGGCAGAGTCTCCACCTTCATTGGTCAAGAGAAAGAGAGAGGGGGAAAGGACAGAGAGACAGGGAGAGAGGGAAAGAGAGAGACAACCGCCGTCTGAAGGCCATGATCACACCTTCCATGACCGGCAGGACTGGAGGCGACGTGGCTTTCCTGGCTCGGCGCTCAGAGCAACAACACTCCCTGCTATGTCAACAGCTTCCCGCCATATAACAGCCATGACCAGAGGCCGGGGGAGCAAAGATGGAGGACAGAAGCTCCGCCTTTTAGTCTCATTTGACACACTGCTTGTGTTTAAGTTGAGCTGTTTCAGACAACCAATGAGCGACTTCATTGGCCTGTTCCCATGTTTGCCGGTGCACCCTCAGCCTTGACTCCACGGCTGATAGGATCTCCATGCTCAGTCCCCCTCTGTCCTCTGACTGACGTGAGAACCGGGCTCGCAATGACGCCTATTTGCGGTGCGGATGGATCATTAACCAGCTGATGGGAACCAAAGTTTTCAACTGACAATGAGAACGATTCCATGCGTGCTCTGCGAGCGTTGTGACACAACATGCTAAAACTGATCTCCGGCTTTATGGAAACATATTCTTGAGTTTGACTTGAGTGATAAATGGGCACTTTGTAGGAGAAGAGGAGCATTTTCATTCCAAAAGCCCATAAACGCGGCGCCCCCAGATGATGAGGAGCAAAGGAGGAGCGCATCGGGTCCACCCACCTTCCTCGGCTTCAGCTTGTCCTGTAAATCATACTGGCCGATGCCCTTGTAGCTGACGCCCAGCCACCAAGGGATCCCCTGCTTGTCCTGCATGAAAGCACAGTGACATCACAGCGTTAGCGTTAGCGGTGGCGTCATAACCAACCGCGTCACCACAAGAATATCGACCATGTTAACGCTCCGCTGCCTCCTTCAGACATCTTAATTTTGTAGGAAACATCTGTGGAGAAAGTCGAGGATCCTCTTGATGTGTTAATAGCTTGAGCCTTTAAAGTATTAACGTTTCCTGCATCTTCCTGACACAAGTGTCGCCTCTGTAGCATCTAAGGTGTCATGATTCAAACAAAATCAAGAAGCTTTCATTCATCGATATTTGTTGCAGAAAAAGGTGCCCTGAGGCTGAAGGGGGCGCTGCTACCTTCACTGGGTAATAATGGACTCCGTAGTTTGGCAGGGACTCCACCAGGGACAGAAACCTGCAGAGGAGGAGAGGCAGGTTCACGAGGCAGGTTCATGAGGCAGGTTCACGAGGCAGGTTCACTCACCCGCCACCACCGTCACCGTTTAACAGACACACTGGCCGCAGTCAGTTACCGGGGGCCACAGTCACTGGGGCCCACAGTCACCGGGGGCCGCAGTCACCGGGGGCCGCAGTCACCACGGCCCACAGTCACGGGGGCCCACAGTCACCGGGGGCCGCAGTCATGAGCAGAGACAATCAGTTTTGGGGCCGCGACAGAGGGATGGAGAGGCCATCGTTCAATACGAGAGCACAAATCATCCCGGCGAGAACAAGCCAGGGTTGGTCTGGAAGACCAAACGCTGCACTGGCGTCTGCCCAAGCCTGGATAGATGCCTACAAAGAGCACCTCCTTGAATCAATGGCACATCCACCCTCCATACAGCCGCCTGAGCACGAACACGTGAAGGGGGAACGAGTGCCGACGGAATGAGCGCCGGCTTCCTTCAGAACTTACTGCACGATGGCTTGTCCTCTGCTCAGTCCTTGGAGGTTCTTGTAGTGTTCGATCACCTTGTCTTCGCTGCAAATGATGGATACGACACTGAATGAATAAAGCATCGGTGCCACGCACGCCCGCTGCCCAGCGATTGTGAGACTGACACGCGTTCTGCCCGCTCATGTGGAAAATGGAGTCTGGCCCACTGACAAAAAAGAAAAGGCATCACGGCTCCAGGTTTCAGCGAGCATCGCCGGCCGATTTATTAGCGCTGACTGTGGGGGAGGAGCTGTGGCATGTGGGGGAGGAGCTGTGGCACGGTGGGGGAGGAGCTGTGGCACGGTGGGGGAGGAGCTGCGCTGCTGGTCTCTGCAGGGCTCCACAGATTCACCTCCCTGCTTTTAGTGAGACCTCAGGGGCTCAGATAACTTACCAGTAAGTGAGAGACGGGTGCTCCCTGAGGACCCGGGTGGGCAGAACCGGCAGCTGCTTCAGATCCGATCTGGCAGTTTCAGCACTGGAAGAACATCAGAGGAACGTGTTCTCATTCACGGGCCTTTCTAGTGACTCATCTGTCCGTCAGAGCTACGAGACACAGCTAGACACCACAATGACACTTATGATGGGTGTGAGACGTGTTATTACGGCATCATCGCTAGCGCTACATGCTACTCGCCAGTCTGGAATCTCCAGAAGTCGGTGAACCTCGACTGCTATGACCTGAACACGCTCAGCATCAGAATGCGGCCTGTAAGTTAACGTCTGAGAGAGCGCGGAGGAGTTTCTCTCCACATGTTTGCGCTTACATGTGGTTTCAATTTCTGTTTGGAGAACGGCGGTGATGATTCATGCAGCCAGACCTTCAGAAAAGGTGCGGCGTCAGGGTAGTGTATTCATCTGTCATATCTACAGTACAAAGTGCTGCCCTGCGTGCCAAGTCTGAACTGGAGTTTCACTCATGTCCTGCCAGAATCCATTTATAAGAGCAGATGGAGGCCTGAACGCCACCGGGAGCCTTTTAAGGGGCCTGATGAGAAACCTTCACTCTATCAGGGCCTCTTCATGCAGGTCTGCAACAGTCCTGACCTCAACTGTTTCTGTGCAGATGACTGAGACTGAGACCTGCAGTGCATTAATTCACCTTTGCAGATCAGCTGGTGACCGCACATGCAACAGGTGTCGCCCGCCGGCCGCGTCCGGCCAGCACGTCGAGCAGAGGCCTGCGGTGTCGTCACAAACACAGAGTGGCCTTGTTATCTGAGCAGACAAGCTCTGGAGTGTCCCAGTCAAGGTCTCCGCTGGTGAGCTTCAGCATTGTGTAGGAGGCAGCACTGGATCCAAAGTCTGCGCCGGACAAAAGCAGCTCTGGCTTGGCAGGCCGGTCCTGCGGGACCCAGACAAAAGCCATTCACGAGCACTTGGCAGCCTGGAAGGTAGCGTTCAAGTTACCAAACAGTCAGACATGAAAACTACTGGACCCGCTCGGCCCATCACCAGAAGCTCCACATGAAAACAATGCAGGTCTTCAGGCCCGCCGTCCCGCCTCACGGCGACGTCTATGAATTTATCTTTAACTCGATTTTCCTCTTTGAGGAATAATGGGATTTAAGAGCTGCTGGCAGAGTGGGACGCGACCATGATGATCCAGTTATGTGAACCAGCTTACTAAACAAAAAGCCGCCTCATTCCTCTGCAGCCTCCTCTGCTGGGTTGACTGGGTTTTGCTGCCACGGCACTTCACTGCACACGTTTTATGAGGAGCTGGGGCCCGCCGTTGTCGGGGTGATCTACTCCGCAGCCGCACCGCCCCGTCAGCAATCTGGACCTCATTACAGCGTCTGTTATCTCCCAGCAGTCTGCACATTCAGGCGCCTCCTACGCCCGGTACGGCCCGGCCCGGCCCGGCCCGGCCCGCCGAGAACGGTGGAGGTAATAGTGGTGCGCCAGCTGTTCCACAGGGCTGAGACGCCGCGGTCCAGCTCGCGGTTGTGAACGAGGCAGGAGCTGAAGGCTGCACCTGCCGGCAGAGCTGGAGGCCGACGTGTCCTGCAGAGGTTTTATCTCCTGACCCTCAGAACAATACTGAGACTGTTCAGACGCGGCTCGTCTCAAATCACTCAGACGATCACCTGAGGGCGTCCCAACGCACGAGCAACTGCACGAGAAATACAGCCACTCTTAAACTGAAACGCCTAATTAGACACATCAATAAATGTGCAGATTTACTGGGGCTATTATGGGCCCTTTCATCAATCCCCACAAAGCAATTATGACCAAGCTAAAGCTGCAGGTGGTGAAAGCAGCAGAGGAGCAGCAGAACCAGATGCAGGCTGACGTTAGTTTGAGCGACGCTAGCGTAGCAGAGGGCTTTCTGATGCAGGACCAACCTGATGGTGCATCGGTGCGACGCTCAGCAGGGGTTGGCCCACACCAGCACAATAACACAGCCACAGTGAGCCCGCCATTGGACGGAGGGTCTGGCTCATCCCTCTTAAGGAGGAGGTCCCCCTAACTCCTCCTCAGATAATCTCGCTGCTGACACTGTGGCGAGGAGACTTTATACAAAGGCATTATGGGGGTTTAGTGGGCCTCTTCTCTCACAGAAGCTGCAGTGCAGGACGTCTCTGACCAGCATCGCAGCTTCACGCCAGCGTCCTGCTCACTTAAGAGAGCTTACTGCACACGTCCCCACAGAGGGCAGCAATTTATACTGATAAAATGGCTGCCAGGTGCTCATCATGTCCGACGACTTCATCTCCACAAACAATAATAGCAGCAGTATCTGTGCAAAAGACATGAGAGCAGGCGTGATTTGGACACACTCCCGTCCCCACCGAGTGTGGGAGCGTTGCTGGCAGGTTGTCTACTATTGTGCTTTCAGCGTCGGGACAAAGCTCCGCCCATCCCCACTCCCACGGGAGCCCAAGTTCAGCCTTCACAGCACCTCAGGAAAAACACTCAGGAATGAAGCTGCTGTGAAGCTGAGACGAGCGGCGGCGAACGTTCATCAGGCTGATCACGCTTCAAAAATAACAAGCGGTTCGTGAGCAGAAACTGATGCAGCCAGGTTCCTTTCAAAGGGAGGCGCTTGGCGAGAGGTGGACCGCCTCTCCAGCACGGCCGATACGTCCACGCACGCACGCACGCCAGCGCACACGTGCAGCTCCTACACAGCGCAAATCATGGCGTTCACATATAGGCACGAGGCACCGCTCCTGCTGCTCCGCCCAGCACGGCCAGACCGCCAGCCAGCGGCCTTCAGTCCACCGGCGGAAAAAAAAATAGAACAACACGCTTTATCAGCAGCTGAACCGCTGAGGCCCAAGAGGAACCTTATCTCCACCGCAGCACCGATAACAGAGGTTCCCTCAACCTCTCAGGAGGGTCACTGACCAAGTCACTCACATGGCTGCGTGTCAGGTGGTCTGACAGTCATGAAGACGTCTGTCACCATAGCAGAGCGAAACACACACACACACACACACACACACACACACACACACACACACACACACACACACATGCCATCAGGGGCTGGGAGGTGACGAGGTTGACGCTCGAGTCGGTGGGACGTCGGCAGAACGTCGGCGAGCAGCTTCAAAGTCATAGCAAAGTCAGAGTGGAGGGAATCATTAACGGAGATTCCAGCCTCGTTGAACATTAACACGCATCCGTCAGCGACTCGCCGGGCGCTTTCTTAAAGGGAGACTTCACCCAAAGATGAACGCTCACTCCTCATCTACTCACCACCATGCAGATGTTTGAGGCCATCAAACACTTTTGGAGTTTCAGGGCTGAACAGCGTTGAGGCCAAATTCAAACACAGTTGAGGTGAACAGTGACGACTTCTTCAAACATGGAAAAACAGCAGATAAAAACACACCTGCCCTGACATGCTACCGGTGCTATGAAGGTACCTGCAGCAGGTAGCTCATGCTCGCTGGACCAGAGCTTGAAGTGTGTGTGTGTGTGTGTGTGTGCGTGAGTGTGAAGGTGAACATGAACGCAGCTCCAGGCGAGTACGATCACAGAGACATTTAGGCTAGAAACATGGCGCCGCCGCCGCCGTTTCGGGGTGAATTTGAAGCCGGTGTTGTTTTTCTCGTTTGGAGAGGTGGTCTCCGTTTGCTTCGGCTCCACTTGGATCATCTGGCTGTTTAACCCGGACACTCCAAAAGTCTTTGGTGGACACACACACACACACACACACACACACACACACACACACACACACACACAGCACTCTCCATAGTGGATGAACTATGTGCTATATCTCGTCATCTACAATAACGAGTGGTCTCCTTCGGGGTGAACTGGCCCTTTAAGGACCCTGTACCAGTTTGACATGGAACAAACGAGCGGCCACCGGGGACGTGAACGTCTCATTTCAAAGCGCGGAGGCTCTTCAGTTAAGTTACCAGTTCTAACCGGACTCACCGAGGCGAGGACCTCCATCATAAACTGTGAATATCGTTAATAACAATCACTAATTACCTGCTGAAGTCTCCTTTGGCCTCCTGAAAAGGGGAAATAAAGCAGTTAGAAGACGCTCCTGCAAACCTTCGGTGAATTCATGAACCTGCATAAGCGACGCACAGCCGCGATATAACCGCCATCAGGCATCATCTAAACTTCTGTTCGCACCAGCCCGCGGCGGTCCGGTCCGGTCCGGCTGGTACCGGTGTGAGAGAGCGTGGGCTCCGGTCTGAGCGGCTCCGCTCCCGGACAGCCGGACCAGAGTCTCCCGGTTCTTTCTTACCTGCAGCGCGAACGCGGCCAACTTGAAGACGTGCTCGCTCCCCGCCTCGATGCTCTCCTGGTGCGGCGGCGAGAAAAGGGCACAATTTTAGAGTCACTCCGCGGCGCTCCACCGGAGGCAGGTCCCGCTCCGCGGCTCCGCGGCTCCGCGACCCCGTACCTCGGTCCCACCGACACCGACCGAACCACTTTCCTCGGCGGAAGCGTCGGCTGTGAAACTCCACGGGGCGCGCGAGTGTCGCTGCGCGGCCGCCGTCCGCGCGCTCGTCGCCTCTTCCAACCGCAAACTGACGGGAAAGAGCGCGGAGCCCCGCGGGGGCGCCTGGAGGAGGTCCCGCGCCGGCCGCACCGGCCGCGCCGCGCCGCCCACCCCCGCGCCGCGCCGGCGGTGGTACGCTCCGAGAGCAGGTTCAACGGCCGCGTCTCCCCTGGCGACGGCGCGCGACGGAAGAAAGACGAGGAAAGAAAAGAGAAGAAAAGAGAAGAGAAGAGAAGAAGCCCGACTGGCAGCGCTGGTCGCGTGCTGCGTTCAGGGGCCCCTCGTACACTTCCAGCCTGCCTCGGTGTGACGGGCCTCGTTGCTCCCACCAGGAATAACACGCACAGCAGCAGCGTCACGCTCCCTGACCTTTCCACGCGGGGCCGCAGGATCGTGGGTTTTCACATGAATTTTGTTTGAAAAGGAGTTGAGCGTTCTTAATATTGTTGGCGAACGTAGCAGAGGAGCAGAACGCCACGCTGCTCGTGCGGCGTTTTCTCTAAATACACCTGAACACAAGTGTGCGAGCTTCATGTGGCGTGAAGGACATGTGCCACAATATTCGTCCTCCGAGTATGAGTCATCACGGCTTCTCATGAGTCTGTCACATTACGATTTGATGCACATGGTGAGTCATCAAGTCATGTTATTACCTAAGAATCCACAGACACGGTAACAGGGTGTAACAGTGCAA
>CAAKHG010042843.1:0-13821 GCA_901007715.1 Dactylopterus volitans | reverse complement strand
CCTCTCCCCCCCCCCCGCCCCCCTCCCCTCCTCTCTGGTCCCGTCCGGTTCTGCTTTCTTTCTCCCCACATTCCACAAATCAGACGAGATGCAGCTCAAACTCGCGTCTGCTCTCTCGGACGCGCGCTCCGTCGCGCCAGATATTTCAGCTACGCAAACTGAGGTGCCAGAAATGGAGAGGTGCGTTTGCGGCCGCGTTGCATTAACAGCGGCACACATGGGGGAATTCCCTTTGTGAGTCACTGCCCAGTGTTTGAGGACGCAGAAGGCTGCATCACACACACACACACACACACACACACACACACACACACACACACACACACACACACACACACTGCTCGTCCCTCTTGCCTTTTTTTTTTTTTTTAAATAATCTTGCATGAATGTAATCCGGAGGGGGGGGAAAGTTGGGGAGAATACCAGCAGGAAATCACCCGTCGCAGGTCTCATAACTTTAGCGAAGGTTTCTCGTGTCTGTGGCTCGCAGGAAGCGTCGCCATCATCTCGGGCTGCCCGCGGCCCCCGTCTGCTGACGCAATGTTTTCCAAGGCTACCGCCAACTTTGTGCACCAGATTGACCCCGAGGGGAGCCTCATCCACGTGTCCCGAATAAACGACTCGCGCAAGCTGATCCCGATGGCGCTGGTGGTCAAACGCAAGCGCCTCTGGTTCTGGCAGAGGCCCAAATACCAGCCGACCGACTTCACCCTCGGCGACTTGCTGCAGGGCGACGGGGCGCTCGGTAACGGTACGTGCAGCCGCGCGCGCAGAGTCGACTCGCGTCTCCCCTCAAAGAGTCACGCGCGCACGGGCGCCATGTCTCGCCAGGGGTGTTCGAGACCAGCGAGTTCCTGACCTACGAGGGGAAATTCGGACACACGCTCGCTGGCAAGCTGGACGGCGAGGCCGCCTCCGTCAACCTCACCTTGGATGGGCGCGCCGCCTCCAAGCTCCACACCAGCTTTGGCAAGCTGAGGAAGGAGACGCTGGACGTGAAGAGGCTGCTGTGCGACTCCAGCAACAGGTAGCAAACCATCCCCGTCTATCGTGCCGCCCCAGCGAGTGGGCCCACAGAATGCTCGCCATCATGGATGCGCTCGTGAGTGAAAACTGCGCTTTGCCCCAGGCTGGTGGACATGCAGCACGTGCTGGTGCAGCAGCTGGAGAAGCAGGCGGAGGTGCTGGCGGTGGTGAAGGAGACCGTCCTCACCACCAGCCCCTGCACGGTCACGCACACCAGGAAGGAGCACTGCGCCTTTCAGGGGGTGATGGGCCTGGTGGGCATGCTGGGGAGCTCCGTGAAGGTGAGTCCTGTTGGCGCATGCGCGCGCTGTCTTTTTTCCCCCCCAAATTTAAAGACGCGCCGGGTCACCGGTGACGTCGCTGCGTCCGTTTGCGGTTTCCAGCCTAAAGCTAACAGCCGCCTTTGGTGATATGATGATCCAATAATACCTGCTCAGTCATGGGGGTCGTAGTTTTGCTCATTTTCCTCAATATCATAATTGTACAGCAGGCTTTTTTTTAATTGAAATATCTTTCGACTGAAAAATTACACATAATAATATATTACAAATATATGTATTAAAATGATTGTTTTTGAGAAGTGGATGGGCTCCTTCCTAAAAAACCTGGTCTTTACTCACGATTGCGGCGCTGTGGGAGTCAAGCGGTCTTCACCGTTCTCCTTTTTGGTTTATTAATTAGCTGGTCTTAGACAATTGTAATTTGTGGTTGTGCTACTTTGTGTCACAGACGCCAATATTTTTGTTGTTGTCGTTGAGTGTGCAAATCAGTGACAGGCTCCCTCTCATTGGCCGTGTGCTCTCAGATTTGCCTCAAAGACAACAACGACCTCGACATCAACAGTGATGTTTCTTTGGAAATCCCCTCCTCTACGGTCATCGCATACAGCGTGCTGGAACTGGAGATTAAGAAAGATGGGCACTACGGTCAGTGCGCGCGCCCTGGTGTGTGTGTGTGTGTGTGTGAGTGTGAGTGTGATGAACCAGAAAAAAAAAAAGAAGTCACTTCTCTATTCTGGATTGACCTAACTGACCTAACGAAGCTCAACTCACAGACACTGCCAGGCAGCAGCTTTGAATTTTGCTGTTTTGATGAATGAATAAATGAATGAATGAATGAATTTTGGATTTAGCAGTAAATAGAGAAGTGGAGCAGATGGTGAAGCCAACAACTTCTCTTAATAGTGTATTGTTCACATAGTAGTAAACACGTTTTTTGTTATGTCTAACTGCCCACAAAGTGCTCAAGTGGTCACTGATTATTGTCTTTAACTATTGGGCCAGTTTTCTTCCTCTTTATGTCGATTTATGGCGTGTGTGTTTTATAGAGATATGCCTGCAACCTGGCAAAATTGGAGGCTTTGAGGCTGACATGGTCAACTACTGGTCTTCCAATGATTCCTTGACCACCGTGGATGGAATGTGCAACGACAAGGAGAATCCAGATGAAGTGCCCTCGGACGTATCGCAAAATGGTCGGTGTCCGCTCACTTTTTCATCCGCCCGTTCGTTCACGTATTGACTGACTCATTAATGAGCAGCAACCTACAATTACCCAGTAATTGAATTTATAATGCATTGTTCCCTTGAATTGAAGCACGAGATATGAATGATGGAAATAATGTTGCTTCCCCTTTCTGGCTTAGACACAATATGAGTTCAGTGAATTAAAAAAAAAGGAAGCGCTCCAGATAGCGTCCAGCTTTCACGTTTGTTCTGGATGCTTTTTTTTTTAAAGTTGCTTTAGCGATCGTTAAGGCATCTTAAAGCGACGTATCTAAGCCTGGGGGGGATTTGTTAGGTTTGTTAGGTTGTGTTTCCACCTGTGTTGTTGGCTGGTTGGTTGTTTGATGGCAGGATCGTCCAAATTTCACCGAATGTGGTGTCGGTGGTGGAGCATTAGCCAGGGGAGCACCCGTTAACTTTCGGTTTTCGTTTCTGTTTAGCATGACAAAAAAAACCCAAAAAACCTGCATTAATGAGTTTAATGAACATATGCAGTGGTCTGCATGCAAGGATTAAGATCAACGTTTCATCTAAAGCTGTGTTTAACCACTAAACTTTAAATATCAGTGTTGTGATCGCTTTTCATACATCCGGCTCTTATGCTCCAACAAAAAAACAGAATGAGACAGGAAGTAGTGAAACGGGAGTTAGCAAGCAGCATTACCGCTGATGGCTGGGTCAGAAAGAGCGTGATGAGCCGACAGAGGAGCAGAAGCGTGGACCTCCACCGTGCAGAAGGCACCAAGGAGATTTGCCACTTGCCAAAAAAATTCACCATGCCAAAACCAGCACTCGGGGGACACGACGAACCTGAGAGCATATGGATCATAGAGGATAGAAATGTGGCAACAAAAAAAAAAACACAAACAAAACAATAAATTGGATCAAAACCTCGGCGTTGCGCTGCGTATCGTGTCGCCAGTGTGGCTTCAGTTTCAAATCTGATGCAGACCGACCGTCTCGTGCAGGATCATGCGACAAAGACCTCTCTCCGCTGGCGGAGCTTCCCCAGTCAACTCGACATGCCTTGTTCCAAAAGCTTCAGGAGGCTCTGAGGGACGGAGGGGTCCTGTCATCTCTGCAGTGTGTGGTGAGTGAGGCGATTACGCCACAGTTTGCTTCCCGAAACTGAACACCACCGGGTTTTGACCGACTTGGGTCTCTCCACGGAAACGGGTCTGAAAATGACCTGCGTTTAGTTGCCCTGTTTGAATTGTGAGATCCAGCCGCTTCGCCTGAGCTTGACCCATAAATGTGAGCAGAAGTGAGTAATTGAGTGTCATCTCGTGGTGATAAAAAAAAAAAAAAAAAATCAAAAAAGGTGCGTCCTCATTAGTGGCTACAACCCTGTTTTTGCACATAGTTGTACAGATGGATGACTGGTGGTTGTGCCCTTATTGTGCGAGCGAGGTAACCAAACATGGCAGTCGCCCCAAAACCAATGCTCATGTCTTTTTTAGACCAAAAACTGTGAGATGAAATGAGTTGCTTGCATGAGTTTCATCGTTTTTATTTCTTGTCTGTATGTTTCCAGCTGGAGGAGTTGTGTTGTGATGAAACGCTCCATGCGCCACAGCAAGAGGAACTATCCGACGGCCAAAGAGAGCTGCTGTCGGCCATACTGGACCTTCTAGACGCGGGCGGTCACGCCGAGAACAGGCAGTCCGGCCCGGCCGCTCTCCTGAATGCTGCTCTCCTGCTGGTCAGTGCCATGGAAGGTGAGGAACTGAGGAGGCCTGTCGACGTTTTCCTCACATAGCTTCCTGGCGCCGTTTCTAACGTTCCTGTGTTTTGCTCTGGTTTTTGCAGAGCTGCCTGACGAAACGCTGAGCCTCCTGAGCGGGAGCCATCCAGATTTCCTGAAGGCCTTCAATACGTTGGTTAGTGAGCTTTTATTTTTCCATTTATCGCACATTTTTTTTTACATTGCTGTCTCAGCGGTTAAACGTTACTTGAAATCCGGCGATGCTGATTGGTCTCGCTCCGAGTCACGAGTGGACGTGATGAAACTTTTTGCCAGAGTGGATGTGGGTTCGAGTGCTGTCAAAACAGCAGCCACAACTCGATGCCGACATGCGAGGGGGATGTAGGCTGGTTGTGGTTCTGCAGGTTGTAGCGCCCCACTTTACTCTTGTTGCTCTACGTTGTCCCTTTTTTTTGTCCCACTTTCGTTCTGCGGCATTATTATGTCACCTCGCGAGACCAGATACCTACAATGAAACGGAGGCAGCGAATTTTTTTGAAAGACCGTTACCATGTGCCTCAGCTGCGATCGGTGCGCCATGTGTATTTCATGGCATTTCGAGTAACCGTGGCGATACAGATGGCAAAAAAACCCCCAAAACATTTAAAACCATTAGGCAAGGTTGAAAAAAATGACCAAACCCGCCTCTCTTTGGAGCCATGTTAGTTTGTCATAACGTCATCCAGGACCATGGCTGGAACTTCAAACGGGTCACAAGCCTGCAGGCGTAATTGGGCTAAATCATCAAAGTGGTCAGATGTGCGGCTTTCACCAGGTCACCGTTTATTTTTTCGCGCTGTTTTTAGAGCTTTTAACGTGTGTGTGTGTGTGTGTGTGTGTGTGTGTGGCGCCGAGCGAGCGAGCGAGTGAGAGGCGCAGGAGACTCAGCAAACGAGGGCTCGCGCGGTGCTCACCAGAAAGACAGGATTGTCTGGCCAAGAGAGGAGTGGAGAGAGGAGCAGGGCTTTATGGAGAGCTTGGTTAGATGAAATGAGATCCAGACGCCGGCGGTGGCAGGCCACGCCCCTTTGCCGCCAGTTACACGGGGAAGGGAGGAGGGAGGAAGGAACACAGCAGGGACAAAAACAACAAATTCTGGAAAAACAAACCCTTCTTCATCACAATTCGATGCCACAAATTTGTTAACACCGTAGTTTGGGGTCTAGCATAACATGAGCCCTCCTATGAGCCACTTAACATGGCCTAACCGCCGGTACCACAGCTGAAAGATGCCAGCTGCGCTCCTCACACCCAGAGCGTCATTTCATCCCTGCGACGGTTTGCATGGGTGTTCAACCGGCCCGTGAAGGTGCCGGCGTGGCTGCGGCGGTCTTCATCCCAACCAAGCTAGAGCACACCTCATACAGCAAATCAGCTGAGCCAAGACAGCGGACCGGCAGGGGGCCGGAGCGCTCCTGATTCCGCTCGACCAGAAAGCTTTTTCCACTTTAACGTTTATCGGTTGTGCTCCTGCTTGGTTGGAATGAAAAACCTGCAGCCACACCGGCACTTTCACGGACCGGTCTGGCACCCCTGGTTTGGATGGGCACGTCTTAGCTGCTTGTCTCTTTTCTGTATTCTGACCGCGGCGTTTGAGAAAGTCTCCAGGGATCAACGGCGTTCCGTGTTTGTTGTCACGCGACGGCTCTTTTTAAGCATCGTACGCGAAGCGTTCCCCAATGGAAATGTCCTCAAAAACCAGTTGCCTTGATACACGAATAGAGTCAAGCTCCAAAAATGCCGGAGGCTGCATTTCATTTTTTTTGTCACACTTCCACGTACCTGCGACACAAACAGTCAAGAGTTGGGCGGGGCTAATGATAATGAGTAAACTCAGTTGAATCTGCTTTTTATAGACATGTCTCTCTCTCTCTCTCTCTCTCTCTCTCTCTCTCTCTCTCCCTCTCTCTCTCTCTGTGTCCATCCATTCACCAGATGTGCAGGATGGAGGGGAGCAGCGCCTCTCTCTCCATCCGGTCTCTCCCAGTTCCGCTGCAGGAGAACCAGGCCTTCCAGCTGGCAGAGCAGCTGCTCAGCACCGCCAATGTGGCTTTGAGGAGAGACGCCGACAGGCTATGGCTGGACAAAGCGAATGCGTGCGGAGCGCTGCCACTGGTCCTCTGCCTCAGCACACACGGATTGTCACTACTGTGCGGCGAGTAGAGAATAAGAGTCTGCATTCGCTGCGAGGATTATGTTCTGCCTGTTCTGTTTTTCTTTAACCCTTTATTTTACCTTTTCTTTAAGCTCTTTATAGTTCTTATTTGTTAAAGTATTTATTGTTTATCCAAAAAAGATCATAATTATATTGTTTGGTCCTATATATATATATATATTTTATTACTTGAAGCCAGCACTAACTATATATTTTTGTAAACCATGAAGGAGTTAGGTATGCGATCAGTCACCTTATGTATGAATGGTAGTTCTGCATAAATCTATTTTGATAATCTTCATTCATCATCTTTTACCAAGAGTGAATATTTAGCTCGTTCATGAATGGGCTGATGGGTTATTCTGTAACCCTCGAGGCCACTGAATCGACAGAGCTTGTTTTAGGGCTGTTTTTTTATGCTGTTCTTATTGTCAGCTCAATAATTGTTTACATGTCCTTTATTTCACATTTTACAACAACAAAATATTACATTTGATGCATGTCAACGGTACACAAAAATGAAAAAAAATGTTTACATGTCATTTATTTCAATTTTTCCAGCAACAAAATATTACATTTGATGCATATGAATACAGATGGAAAAAAAAGTTTCATACTGCCATAGAATGTTTTTACTTTAAATGAAGCTACATTTTATTTCATTGATTGGTATTAAACTACATATTTATCATAAATGATATATATTTAGCATTCTCTGGTATGTTTTTAATAGGGCGCTAAAGAGCTATGATGTGTTACTCATGTAGTATTGACTTTTTCATATGTAGGTTATTTGTATTAATACACAAGTGTTTATAGTCATTTGCTGTTTGACACTCACCGCTCATACATTTAGACAATGTTTGACTGTATGTGTGAATCTTTTTTCTCACAGTAAATAAAGCTTTTTCTATTGCATGACCAATTACTCCCAAAAAGAAGAAAACATATATATATATACTGTATATAAAAAAATGTATTTATCCTTTTTTGGAATCCTTTTGGGGAAAAAAGTCAGCTTTTGAGTTCAACATTTAGATTATATGCTCAATATTGTTATTGATGACTTTTTGAGATTAAAGAAAAAATCTTTAACTGATGTCAACATAATCAACATAATCATAGCGCATAGGTGACATAGGCAATGGGAAGCTACCATGGGGATTAATGATGTAATCACGGATTTCTTCATGCTGCCTTTACTTGATATTTGGCTGACTGAATCTTCAGAACAGGAACCGGAGGCTGTCTGCCCACTGTAGCGCCACACTCTCGCATATTTCTGCACTGGTGTCAGTCGTGCACTCAATTATTCGCTGTTAAAAGATGTCATTTGTCAAATGGCAACAGAGCAAGTGGCGACCTCATAAAACTTCCTGCACAGCTCTGCCCAATTTAACATGTCTAAGCAACTGGAAAAATGGGCCTTTATTTACTCTCGCAGTACCTGTCTATGCTGTCTAGTTCTTGCCATCAAAATGTGCAGCAATGCAAACATAAACTGTTCAGCCATTTGACATAGTTGTCAGTATGTACAGAACATACCGTCCCCTGACATCTATTATCTTGTCTGAATAGAATTATAAGCTGCATGACAGCAGTTCCCAAAGCACGTAGTTGCCGTGTCTACCAATTTCAGGCAGTTCAAACAGTTCAAAGAAAAGATTAAAGAAAAAAACAAAAACATAAAAGAACATGCTGTCACATATATGTTTTCCTCTTATAATGATCATTAATTCATTAATAAGGGGGTTTGGCGCTCATGGTGTTAGCCGCTGATTCGGAGTCATAACAGTGGAAGCCTTTCAGGTGTGAATCTAACAGTGGAAGATTGAAAGGTTTTTTTGTTTGTTTGTTTGTTTGTTTTAGGCTGTTCTGAAGTTGCTATGCTGTTATTTTTGCACCCTCTTACCAATCCCTTATTATGACTTGTGAAAATAGCATCTCTTGCAGAAAAATGCGTGTAAATGCTCAACTGGGTTGCTCGGGGCAATGCTGAAAATGGCTAAAGCGGTGCAGAACAGGTGGAAATAAGCTTAAATGAAGCATAAATTTCCATACATTTTTTTTAAAAAGCAAAAAAAAAAACAACCTGAATTTATTTTGATGTCACAAATGATTCAGTGGAATATGAATATGTGTAGATAGGGCTGAGCTGCCATGATGATCTCATACGGTCGTGACAGATTATGTAATACAGCGGGGTCAGATACTGTGTCAGTGCATATTCTCATTCGTCCAGGTCATAGGTATTTTCAAGGAAATGAATCATGCCAGGCTCTGTCTTTGATGGGAATGGCTACTAGGTGGGACTCATTCGTGCTCCGTTGTTCTGTAAAGACGGTGGATGGCACTTAAATTTAGTAAAACTCCCCATCACCAGTCAGACTAGCCAGCTCGAGTCTTGAGAACAACGTGAACTGATGGAGCCCCCTTGGGAAAAGTGGCTAAGTGGGCTTCAAGAAAACGTCCTCCAGACACATGACCTTTGACCTGGACAAATGATAATATGCACAAATATGAACTGCAGTGGTGTCAGATGACATCATGCAGTATAAGAGCATGGTCGCTCTCATCATTCACAATTATTAAACAAGGATCCTTTTAAACACTTTGAAAGACAGAGGGTGTATTTCACTTGTTTAGCTGAGTTTGGAAAACGTTGAAATGTCCAATAGGCAAACGGGAATATTGGTGGGAAAAAAACTGACCATGCAAACTGGTTGGTCGGAATATTCAATTTTTCTTTATCCGGGCACAAACCAGAATATTGTCTTCATATAAACGTAGCGCCCGCATACTGTGCAGCGGGGCCTTGGGCCGTGTTGAGTGCAGCGCGCTTGAAGTGACACGCGGGGTCGCTGCTGCCCGCGTCGCGTCCGCTGGCCGCCGCTTGTGACGTCATTACTGTGCGACCCAAGCTCGCGTCGCGTCCTCCGGAGCGGCGGCAAACGTCGGCGAAACTTTAGGAAAACGGCACGGAGTGAACGCTGAGTTTGGGCGCCTCCGCAAGAAAAAGAAAAAAAAAATGACAGTATGTAACTTTTTCCTTCAGGGCCGTTGTCGTTACGGCGATAAATGCTGGAATGAGCATCCGACAGGAGGACGAGGAGGAGGAGGAGGAGGTTACAACAACAACAACTACAACCGCTCGTCCGGTCAGCAGCAGCCTAGAGGAGGAGGTGGAGGTAATGGAGAGGAGACCAACATGTAATCGGCACCCAAAATAAACATCTTATTGTCACGGGGACTTGCTTAATGGTGAAGCGGCTTTAGTTTTAACGTAACATCCGTCAGTTTAGTTTGGCTGTGCCTTGCTTAGGTCCTGTTTTCCGGTCGTCGTGTTGTTTCGCGAAAAAAAGAATAGAAACGCTTTCTTGCAGAGAAGCGCCTCGTGTGAGCCAAAATCGAACATTAATCAGAAAGAACGTCCGCAAAGACCTTTCAGGTGAACCCGGGTGACGTACACGCAGCCTCCCGAATTGCAGGGTTAAGTCTACATCTCAGGTTTCACGTCTGTTGCTCTTCGATTGCGTCATTTTTAGTCGATCAAGCGCCCGCGGTTTTTCTTGGCACCAGGCACTAAACCGGTTCGGGGTTGTTGTCTCATGTTGGGGATTGTATGGAACATTGGAACTCCTCAACTATTGACTGACATCGATTATATGCGTGTTGCTCTCAGGGTTTGGAAACAGAGTTTGGGTGAATCCCTCCCAGCAAAAAGGAGGCTACATCCAGCCATCGTCCTTCTCCTCCCATGGAGAGGATGACTGGGGCCGAGGAGGAAGAGGAGGGGGGAACGACTGGGGCCGTGGTGGTGGAGGAGGAGGAGGAGGTGGGAACGACTGGGGCCGTGGAGGCGGAGGAGGAGGTGGGAACGACTGGGGCCGTGGAGGTGGAGGAGGAGGAGGCGGGAACGACTGGGGCCGTGGCGGCGGAGGAGGTAGAAGAGATGGCGCGAAGAGTTCCGAGTTCAGTTTCTCTTCGCAAAACAGATTCACAGCACTCAACAGCTCCAGCGGCTTTGAGAAGGGAGCTAGAGGAAGTGGAGGGGGAGCTGCCGGCGATGAGGATGATGACAAAAAACTGTGAGTGTGCTTGTTGCGAAAATGCTCAGGATGTAGTTTCTGTACAGTATTTATTGATGTGATGTCTGTTTAACGGCCGCGCAGGGAGCTCATTCAGGTCGACATGGAGGCTTGGGAGAGCTCCGGGCAGTGGGGCTTCTCGTGTTATTCTAACTTTAAGACGGCCATATCTGGTGAGTATCAGCTTTGAATTGATAACGAGTTTGTTTTTTTTTTTTTTTTCATCTTTACATGAAAGTAGCACTGAACAAACTGGATTTCCCTGCAGGTTTCACTGATCTTTCTCCAGAGGAGCTCAGGCTGGAGTATTACTCCACAAGAGCGTCAGGAGACCCACAGAGTTATGTAAGTTGTTCGGCGCGCTTGAACAAAGTGAAAATTTTAATGTTTTTTTTTTTTTTGTCTGACAACTTGAGTCCTGTATTTGATTTCCGAAATGATCCGACTCTTAACTCTTAACTTGTGGTTCCAACCTTTTAGGTTAATGGCATTAATCAGTTGCTCAGTCGGTGGAGAAGCAGAGTCCAAGAACTGAGGATTATGAATCCAGCCACTCGCGCCGCTTTGGTGAGGCACACAGCCAGTGTGTGTGTCGCAATGAATATTTAGCTGAGGTTCGGTGAACAATGATCTTGACAGCTGATATTTCCACTCTTTTTGTAGCTTGCAGAGTTAAACAACCCAGCACCTCAGGCATCCTCGAGCGGGTTTGGTTCAACGACCGCAACTGGATTTGGTTCTTCAGCATCTGGTTTTGAAAGCAAAGGTGGGGATTCTCACTTTAACATAAAGATAAAAGGATGAGGTAAAATCATTGTACAGTAGGAGTGAATTATTAAAGCATTTAGGCGCTTTTTTTTTGTCAGCCGTTGCTTTTGTGCTAATTCTGTACCTTACTTGCCTATGTAGGGTTTGGTGCACCAGCTCAACCCAGCGGGTTCAGCTTTGCTGCTCCTGCTGGTGGATTTGGTTCTTCAGCTGCGCCATCATCCTCCGCGGGTTTCGGCAGCACCTTCTCAGCTCCCTCACAACCTCCATCGGGGTTTGGCTCCTCCTCCTCCGCAGTCACCGGCGCTTCCCCGGCTTCTTCTTTCTCCTTTGCTTCCACGTCCACCGACAAGCCGCCGGCTCCATCCTCCGCGTTCGGCTCTGCCTCGGGGTTCAGCTTCTCCTCGTCAGCGAACACGGGAGGATTTGGAAGTAACTTTGGGACTGAGGCGCCCGCTGGAGCAGGGAGCAGCGGCGGTTTATTTGGACAGACCAGTGGAGCTGCTGCAGCGGGAGTGGGCTCCGCCGGAGGGACTCTGGAGAGTCTCTTTTCTCCTGCGGACAAACTGACACCAGAGGAACTGAGTCAGTTCAAGGCAAAGAAGTTCACTCTCGGCCAGATTCCTTTGAAGCCTCCGCCAGCCGACATGCTGGTAGTATGATGCTGTGGGGGAAAAAAAATCCAATTTCGCAGACATTTTTGAAATTAAACAATAATTTATGCTCAGTCAGTTTTTAGTGCATTTGTTACAAGCGGAATCCTCAGTTTAAAGAAACGGCTAATGCTCAAACACTTAACTTCATTTAGCCCGATAAAAGCTCATAACAAATGTGCTCACACAGGATCCATTCAGGGTTTTCATTTATATGCAGATTTAACATCCTGGATAGCTCCCTTATAAAATGCACTTTTATAAGGGAGTAAAATTTTTGTGTTTGAACTACTGAAAATCAGTTTGTGTGAACATGCTATGCTTTATATTCGACAGTGGCTGGAAATGAGAGACGGGATTTAATAGTTTTCTTTGTTTGCTACCCTGGTGACTATATGCTGATCAGACCAAAGTTTAGGAATCTGAAATCTAAATTTACGCGATTACTCAAAACTGTTGATACAGCCGCTAGACTCTTAAGAAATATGCCTTGAGTTTGCGTGACAGCATCGATCAATAAACAGCCGCACTCATAAATCCGCAGTGGTGAGGTTGTATTCCGGGAGTGATGGCTGGGTGAGAGCACCAGCAGAACCAGGAACGTTGCCCCGCGGCCGTATTCCTTCGTGAGCCAATCGCGTCTCGGTTGATGTCTGTGTTTGTCCATAATATTAATAATTGGAGAAACTTCATCAGTTTATCAATCCTATTTGACATTTATCTAAAATAGCAGTCACTGTATGATTTATCCTCAAATGAATGACTTTGATGTCACATTGACCTTTGACCACTTGCCAGCTAAATGTAATCAGGCCATCCTTGAACCTGTTTCACATTTATGCCAAATGTAAAGAAATTCTTTCCAGGCGTTTCTGCAGTTCCGTTGATGAGAATGATACAGGTCACACTGAGGCTGACCTTTGACCTTTTGAATACAAAATGTGATATGATTTTGTCTTTTCATACACTGGTGTGCACATTTTTCGTATTAAGCTTATTTGTGCCATCGATAGTTATGGCCAGAACCGTGTTTTGTGGGGTCCTTTTGCCTTTTGACCACCAAAATCTAATCAGTTTGTCTCTGACCTTTGTGCCAAATTTCGAAGACTTTTCCTTCCAGGCATTCCTGGGATACCGCGCTTCACAAGAATGAGACGGACAACCTCAAAACATTTTTTTATGCAGCTGGATGAAGAGCTGTGGCGGATGAGACGGTGGGAGTGGCCTGGCTTGATCAGCATCTACAGAGGAGTGAGTAACGGCGTGAACACCCCTGTTACGACCCGCAGCTCAACTCTACAGCTGTCAACGGGCGACTATAATCACACTGAGAATATGAAACCGGAATCTGTTGTCTGTGCTAAGAACAACTGAAGTGGACCCTCCAGATGTCTCCATGCGCCCGGGAGCATAAACACGTTATCACATTACTTGCAAATCAGCACATCGCTGACGCAGTCCTCAATAGTAGCATTTTTTATTATTTTTTTTACATACAGATCTGGCTGTAGCCTTCATATAGGTGTCTACCTCCTGAACACGATTGTTTACGCCGATCAAAATGCCACACACGAGCTATGATCAACACCGCTATTTCAAGAGTGCGTCGGGGTGACATCGAGTGACTAAGGTACCCAATATGTATTCATTTGGTGCCAAACGCCCGGCGGGACCGCAGGAAGACTAATACAGCTGCACAGAGGCAGCAATAAGCGACTGCTGCTACGGGGGCTCCATGTGTGCTGACCGGGGCACATTTTCAGCTGACGGGGAGTTTGTGATGTGTGTGAGGGAGGTGTTGACACGTTTGAATGATTGTTATTGGGACTGTAGTTTGTGACGCTGTTGCACCGCACCGGGTTACACTGGGAGGCATCCCAAA